>CABHPP010124764.1:0-52558 GCA_902168425.1 Peromyscus attwateri | reverse complement strand
GCAGAGTTAGGCTCTGGCTCTGGGGAGTGTAGGAGGTGAGTCTCCAGAAGGTGTCTGAGCAGAGTTAGGCTCCGGCTCTGAGGAGTGCTGGCTGTGCCTGGCAGGATCAGATAAGAGCCGGAAGTAGCTCCTGGCCTGGTATTCCTGAAGAGGCTAGGTTGGGACTGGAGGGGGATTGGTGGTTTGACAGTGGGTGTAGGCCTTGGGGGACTCGGTGACTCCTTTGAGTAAGCGGGGTATGTCAGCTCATAGGGGACTCTGTGACTCCTTTGAATAAGCGGGGTATGTCAGCTCATAGGGGACTCTCTGACTCCTTTGAGTAAGTTGGGTATGTCAGCTCATAGGGCAGGTTCAAGCCCTTCTTCCTTTGCCAGGTGAACTCCACCTGACACCTTTGCATGGCATCCTACAGCTTCGGCCCAGCTTCTCCTACCTGGATAAGGCAGATGCTAAACACCGAGAGAGGGAGGCAGCCAATGAGGGTGAGCCTGCTGACTCTGTGGTCTGGGTGGGTCAACATGGGCATACGAAAATGGACAGATTGTGGAGTGATTACTGGCATCCCAGGCTTCTACCTACTAAATGCCCCTAACTCCACATTTGGGACAGCTAAAACATGTCTACACAAGTTGCCAGACATTGCCTGAGGGTTAAACTGCCCTAGTTAAGACCACTGCCCAAAAGCCACAGCCCCCAACCTTGGCCTTCCGGCGGGGAGGGTGGTGTGGGGAATGAGCAGTCCTAGCAGAGGCTGTACTCACAGCTTGCTTTGCAGCAGGGGACTCTTCTCAGGACGAGGCAGAAGAGGACGTTAAGCAGATCACGGTGAGCTCCGGCCTGGGCAGGAGGGAGCAGCATAGATGACCAAAGACAGGAAGAGGGGCAGGGTCTGAGCAGAAAGGACTCCCAGCCTTGATAATAACAGCTACAGAGTATCATTGAGCCCCCTGTCTGCTGCCTGGAGGGAGTAACCTACCCACTGCCCAGCCTGACTCCTGTTCTAAAATGAATGGCCTTGTTCTGTGTAATAGCTGGGATCCTGGGGTGTGGCAGGCGTTGCCTGGGAACAGGGAGGTGCAGCCCAGGAGCCCCATGAAGCCACACAGGCTCACGAAGTCCCATGTTAATTACCTGTGTGATTCTGCCTTTTTGATGGGTACAGAAGAGTGGTTAGCATGCTAATCTTGATTTTGAAAGATTTAGAAGAGTATTGGCTTTTCACTCATGATTATGAGGTTCCTCCTATTTATGCATTACTTATGTATATGTAGTTTACAATGAGCGTTGAAAGAAAAATGCTGCACAATGATGCTGCAGCTGGCCTGGAAATGGCTATAGAGTTTACACATTTTGGTGGACTGTCCTCTCCTGAAGTGATGTGGCAGAGTGCTTAAGCCTTAGAGGCTTGTCCTGTTGTCAGCAGCTTGTTGGGTGGACTTTAAAACCTCTTGGAACACCCTCATCTGGAAAGGTATGCTGTGGTACCCTGTGGCCCAGCTGGAATTCCAGCCTTGGCCAGGGTCGGTAGAAGCATGACAAAGACCACTCTCCACTTGCATTGGCAGCTCACAGACTGAATTTCAAAAGTGAAGAGAGAGGTGGAATGCAAGTGCTACAAAGTGTGTGTGTGTGTGTGTGTGTGTGTGTGTGTGTGTGTGTGTCTGTGGTCTGGCAAGAGCTATGGGGGCCACAGACCCGAGGGTATGAACCTTCCCCTCTCCACAGGTGCGGTTCTCAAGGCCAGAGTCAGAGCAGGCCCGCCAGCGCCGTGTGCAGTCCTATGAGTTCCTGCAGAAGAAGCATGCAGAGGAACCTTGGGTCCACCTGCACTACTATGGCGTGAGGGTGAGCCAGGGCAGGACCTGGGGGAGGAGCCCTGGTGCCTGGAAGCTGCTTGTCTCACCTTTAGCTTCACACCTTTAGCTTCAGTGTGTAGGGACCACTTGGCCATACCATAGACAGCGTGGAGGTCCTGTGAGCAGTTTGCATTTTGTTCACATCCCACTTAGCAGGTGTCATAGAGTGGGAAGCAGAGATCCACTGTTACAGTTTAAGGATTTTAGCCCCCTAAGCTGTGCATGAAATGGGGCTGGTGTTTGGTTGGTTTTGCACACACCATCATGAATGCTGATTGCAGACTAGATACTTCATCTGAGGTCGCGCTGGAGAATCTGCTGTCACATACTCTCAGGTTATTGCCTACCTATCCAGAACGATGTAATATATTCAGTTTTCGGGGCTTTAAAACCTACTACCTGATGCTGCCTGGGTAAAGGAGGCAACTGGACATGAGCTCCCAGGTACCTGGACTAGAACTCCCTGATCTTTGGGGGAAGGACCAACTGAAACTTTCCAGGAAGAGATTAGTATGGGGCGAGCCTTAGATTCAGGGTCAGACTTAGAGATACACTACAGTTTTTTCCTGTGTGGCCTTGGGAAAATTGCCTTCTCTTTCTGAGTTTCTCAGTTTTCTTGTCTGTGAAACAAGAACAGTAAGAGCCTTGTAGAGTTAGTTACTGTGAGTTGAGCATTGGTACAGAGCCTGGCACTTGGCAGGTGTTTGGTGAATGCTAGCTTGCTTCTAGTCCTTGATGGTGTTTCTGCACTATAGAAGGAGCTAGGGCTGGGGTCCTAAAGCCAGGGGGTAGATAGTTGAGACTACACTGCAGAGGCTTTGTGGGTGCTGTGCTCAAGACACTGCATGTGGGCCTGTGTCTGGCCTTGGAGCAGGGCAATGAGTGGCTGGACTTGGGGGTGATCTGTCCTGCCTTTTCCCCACAGGATAGCCGCTCAGAGCACGAGCGTCAGTACCTGCTGTGCCAGGGATCCAGTGGGGTGGAGAACACAGAGCTTGTCAAGTCACCCAGGTGGGACTGGCTGGTGCTGGCTAGAGGCTCTGTTACCTCTTACCTGTATGGGCAGGGTGAAGGAGGGACATTGCCCTGGAGAGGTCCCAGGAGGGTGGCCTGGGATAGTTGACCCTCATGTTCTGTAGGGCTGGGGACTATTGGGGATGGGGAGGATGGACCTCTGTCTACACCTCCTCAAGTTTCAAACCTGGTTGTGGTCTGTGCTCACATTCAGGGGTGAGACAGAGTCCACAGAGCCTCTGACACCCCTCCACCCCCACCCCTTACAGCGAATACCTCATGATGCTCATGCCACCCAGCCCGGAGGAGGAGAAGTGAGTAAGGGCTGTCCCCCACAGTGTTTCCCACTATCTCCCATTGGTCTCCTCTAACTATTCACCCCTGTTTCTAACAGAGACAAGCCAGTGGCTCCCAGCAATGTTCTGTCCATGGCCCAGCTGCGTACATTGCCCCTGGCTGACCAGATTAAGGTCCTGATGAAGAACGGTGAGTGCCGTAGTCAGCAGCCCCTGCTTCTCTTGAGTCTCTCCAGCTTGGCAGCTCCATTCTTTCATATTTTTTTGTTTTTTTGAGACAGGGTTTCTCTGTAAAACAGTCCTGACTGTCCTGGAACTCACTCTTTAGACCAGGTTGGCCTCGAACTCACGGAGATCCACCTGGCTCTGCCTCCCAAGTGCTGGGATTAAAGGCTGCGCCACCATGCCCGGTGCAGCTCCATTCTTGTCTGTGCAGATCAGATAGTGCACCACTCTGTCAGGTCACCCAGGTGGGACTGGCCCTTCAGGGGGACTCTTGCTCCCTGCCACAGGAGCCTGAGCAGGTTGGCCTGAGCTTTGGTCTGTCTTTAAAAGACTATGTGGTTCCTGGACACTGGTGGGGCTGAGTGCAGTCTTACATAGGATGTGAAGTAGTACTTTGTCTTGGTGCCTCACTGGGCTCTACACATTAAGGACTAGCTCCCATTTCTCTTAGACAGAGGCACAGAGCCTTTGGGGGCTGAGTCCCAAGCTCTGAGCTTCTCTGAGAAGCCATTGTAAAGCCTTAGGCCTGGATGGGGGCGAGGCAGCTCCATGCTGTCCCGTGCCCTGCCCTGCCATACCGCTTCCGCCCGTTCTGTGGGCCTCCCTGAGGCATCACAGGTGGTCTGGGTTTAAATCCTGGCTCCACCTTTTCCAGTGAGCTGAATGTGGGGGAGTTTTCAATTCTTTTTGGGCCTAGTAGTGATAGAATCTTCTCCGCACTCCTTGGTTTCCATGTAGATCCTCACGCTTGTTCTGTGAGAGACACAGGCCTGGCGTACAGTCCTCCACCAGCTCTGATTACTGCTGGTGCCGTCCTTACTCCTCACATTCCTGGGAGTTATGGGAGCTGGGGGCTTGATGCTCTACAAACACTTGGTGGGAAGATAGAAAGGCCAGGCCTCTCTGCACTTGACCAGTGACTTGTTCCTTTGTCTGTCCACCTCAGTGAAAGTCATGCCTTTTGCCAATCTCATGAGCCTCCTGGGCCCCTCCGTGGACTCTGTGGCTGTTCTGCGTGGAATCCAGAAGGTGGCGATGTTAGTTCAAGGGAACTGGGTGGTGAAAAGGTAAGCTGCTTGCTTGGCGTCTGAATTTAATTGTGTTATTGATGTTGTTCTGCCTAGTTGCATTTTATGTTTTCCAGGACTCTGTTTCTATTTTTTTCATCCTAATTTGGAGGTTAGTCTCTTGACTATTGGTTCCCTACAGTTTGGGCATATATCTGATGGCACAGCTACACATTGTCTTTTACTCTCTTCCAAGACAGTTCCAAATCTTAGACTATTGTAGTTATTCACTTCCCATGTGTGTATTTTAATTCTGTCTGTATTTTCGGGCCCACAAGACTTTCTAGTGTTCTTAGACTTACTCACATATCTGCCTTGTATGGTATTTTCATTCCTGTGTACATCTGGGCTCTCATCTGGGATAACTTCAGTCTGCCTAAAGAGTGCTATAGCGTTTAAGGCAGATCTGCAAGTAATGGCTTTCCTCGGTTTTTATTTTGGTGATTATTCTCCCTTCATGCATTGGTATGATTCTCTGTGTATGTGGTATGCATACATGTATGTGTTCATGTGTGGGCATAGGCCCAGGGTTGATGTCAGGTGTCTTTCTCCATTGCTCTCCACTTTATTTATTGGGAGGCAGGACCTCTTGCTGAACCTGGAGTTCCCCATCCTTGTTGGTTTAGCTAGCCAGCGTGCCATGAGGATCTGTCTTCCTCCCAAGTGCTGGGGTTATAGGTGGCTGCCCTTAATTATGTGTATGTGTGTGGGTAGTTGTAGGTGAGCGCAGGTGCCCTTGGAGTTGCTTGTCAGCCTAAGTCTTGTTCTTCGATGGTAATCTTTGTTTCCCTCAGGTTGCTTAGAAGCATTTCTCTTTGTTTTGGCTTTCCACTGTTGCATTAAGAAGTGTCTAAGTGTGGCTTCCTTTGTATATGGCCTGGGGGTTCATAGGTCATGACTTTGTGGCTCAGTGTTCTCAGTGGCTTTTTTTCTCCTGAGTCTTTCATCAGAACATCAGTTCTAAGGGAGCAGAGATAGTCTGTTCTCTTATCCCCTAAATTCCTAGCTCTAGGTGCAATGCCTGGAACATGCCAAGCCAACTCTGGTAATTCGTACTTTAATTAGAATAAAACGGTGTTATAGTAAATACATTAACAAAGCCCACCCTTTGAACAGTGTAATGTGAAGTGAACCATGTGAAATGTAAATAGCTCTAAAATTCAAAATATTTTCTTTGCCTTAATCTCATCACTTGGTTGTCAACCTGATGATAAAGTTTATTCCTCTTACTGCCACATGGTGGTGCTCTTTGCTGGGAAATAGACAGGCCTTGCTGTTGGGTTACCCAGTTTTCTTTATGGAAGAGTTTTATCATGGCACATTGCTTGTTAAATGTGAGGGTGAGTACTATTTGTATTTAGACTGAACAAGTAGAAGCCAGGAAAGGCTATCGAAACACACACACACACACACACACACACACACACAAGACACTGACCAAGAGGCCCAGAGCTGGTTTTGAATGTGAGCTCTGAATCATCCTGGCTTCTGCCTGCACTGCTGTGTCCTTGGGAGGCCTAGCTGTTCCAGGATGGCCTGTCTTATCAGCTTGGGCTCCTTTAAAGCTTTCTCTCAGGTGTTGAGAGGTGTATAGGGTTATGATCCTTCCAGCCAGATCTCTTTGTGTCTATGTGAGATTAAAAACTCACTTTGATTCAGACATGTCTTATTTGTGTGTTCTGTGCTGTGTACTACACCATTCAGTGTCTCTCTCTATCCTCAAAGCACAGGGGTCCACAACATGTGCCTGACTAGGTTCAGTTCACAGTGGGTCCTTTCTCTGTGTGCCAGCCAAGAACACTTTGCCAGGTCTATGCCCATGGAGCTTAACCTTGGAGCATGAGTTACTCAGGACCGGCAGGTATGAGGGGAGGGCCTCCAGCAGGGGAGCCATAAAAGCTGGTCTGGGGCTGTGGCTAGAGGTAGGGTGGGGAGTCAGGTTGTGGGACTGCCTTGTATGCTGAGGCCCTGGGTACAGTCTCTCTTCTCTCATGCTCCAGGGCAGTCAGGTATCTTTGGACAGCTAACACATATCCCTTTAGGCAGACGGGAGGCCTTGCAGCTTGCTTTGGCACTAGTTTCTCTTAAAGCCACAAACACTTAACCTGTGGGATCTGGGTCTTCTCAAGAGTCTGGGCTTCGGGAGGTCACAAGCTTGTGTCTTTGAGCCCCTAACTCCTCCTTGGGGTTGGGCCAGTGTGTGATACAGTGAGTTGGGAAGAGTTGCTCTTTCCCACATGTCTTCCTGGGCCCAGGAAGAGGGCTGCAGACCCAGCCTGTTGCCTGAGAAAGGATGTGACCTGGACTGGCTTGGACTGTGAGCGCTTTGCTTCCAAAGTTGGCTGTGGTGGTGATCGGACTACAGACGGGACTGACCAGCTGTCTCTGCTTGATTTGTCAGTGACATCCTGTATCCCAAGGATTCTTCCAGCCCTCACAGTGGTATGCCCGCTGAGGTGCTCTGCAGAGGCCGAGACTTTGTTGTGAGTATCTAGTCTCTGGCCACAGGGCTGGGAGTGGAGGGATGGAATCCAGAGCAGGTGGTGAGCTCTGGCAGGGAGGTCATTGTGAGCAAGCCACCATGCGGGGCTCTACAAGGTGATCCATTCTCCTCTGGGCATTCTGGGCTGATAACACCCTGCTGTCATTCCTGAGGGCTCTGCCTATCCCATGGGTGTTGCTCATGTGGTTGAGTGGTGTGTTACAAAGCTCACGTTGGTTGCAGACTTAAGTGGGGATTTTGCAATCAGGGTTTCAGTTGCCATGAGTGATGTGACAGTCTTGCAGCATTGGGTCCAAAGCCCTGCCCAGCACCTACTTTGGATGGGCCCAGTAGTTCCCTTCTACCATAGTCTGGCACTTCTTTATTACTACATGTCTGAAGTTTGTGACTTCTGAGCTAGCTCATCCCTCCTTCCTCTCTGCCCTGTTTATACCCAGAGCTTAAGTCCCTCCCAAGGTCTCAAGCTCACATCTCTGGAGTGTGCACTGCCCCCTAAACCTTGGCATTTACACTTTGAATTGCTGAATGTGGCTGCTTAGGTCTGTCCACGATGGCCCTTGTGCTCATGCACAAACCTGTCATGAAAGGAACCAGCCCTTAGATTGTTGAAGACAGCTGTGTTTGCTCTTCTGATTAGACATTAGCTTTTGGGGGAAGTTAGTGTTGAGGGGCCTCAGCAGTAGGTTTGATTTGAGACATCAGAATGTTGCTCCCACCTGGCCCTGTTCACTCATGCACAGGTACCTTTTGCTTTTGATGGGCACATACCATTGTGTTGGAGCCTGCTGGGTCTGTGTAAGATGTGTTATTGTAGATGACAACCAGTCATCCTTTCCTCTTGGCTTTCAGTCATTGACTCTCACCTCTCCTGAGTATTCCTGTGAAGTAGTTCAGGACATGACAGCTGAGTAGGCAATGAGAGGGTTGTAAGGAGCCTGAGCCTCTGGGAAGCCATGCCAGTTATCAGCAGCTGCCACAGTGCAATGTTGCCATGCACGGCGCAGCACCTTGTTGCGGAATTCCCATGACACTCTTAGGAGGCCCTGGGGATGCAATAGTGAACCAGATGAGCAAGGCTCTGTCCACTGAACACCTGGTTTGGAATGGACTGGGGTGGCCCAGCCATCCTGAAGGAGAGAACACATCTGTAAGGTGGCTTAGGTAAAGAGGCTGCCCCAGGCGCACACTAAGAAGAGTAAGAGTAGATCAGGAGCCCCATTCTGGCCTGCTGCGCAGGCTCAGGCCCCTTACAGGCCTGTTGCTGTGTCCTCGAACATGATGCTTTTCTTCCTCAGATGTGGAAGTTCACACAGAGCCGATGGGTGGTAAGGAAGGAGGTGGCAGCAGTGACCAAAGTAAGTGGGGTTCTTGATGACCCTAGCCCAGGGCTTGTTACAGGGAGCTGGGGCTGGCGATGCCTTACGCTCCTTCCCCACCCCAGCTCTGCGCTGAAGATGTGAAGGACTTTCTGGAGCACATGGCTGTAGTGAGGATCAACAAAGGCTGGGAGTTCTTACTGCCTTATGACCTGGAGTTCATCAAGAAGCATCCAGATGTGGTCCAGCGGCAGCACATGCTGTGGTCGGGCATCCAGGCCAAGTAAGGGCTTGCTGGGTAGTGTGAAAGGTGTAGCAGGTGGCCCTGGCCCTGCCTCCTGGGAACAGCACAATTGGGCTGGATCTGGGCAGTAAGAGACACTGGGGCAGGGCTCTGTGCACTTCTTGACTGCTTTCCACAAAAATGGATGTCATTAAGTGACCCCAGGTCCTCCCAGCACAGAGCTGATGGCAGCCACACCCCCGCTTGTCAGAGCTGCTGTGTTGAGGGGCTAGAGAGGAGAAAGGCACGTCGTCTAGGAGAAAGGATGGTCACTGTCCTCACACTGGCTCTGGGCTCTGGCTAGGGGCGTGTGTGCAACCAGAGGGCTTGGAGGAGAAAAGGCCTGACTAAACCCCGTCCTTGAGCGTGGTGTTTTGGTGACTTAGTGTCCTGGGCTTGGGAGCGTGTTCCTGTGGTGAGGCAGGCAATATAACAGAGGTTAGAGTTTAAAGGGTTTGTTCTCTTTTTCAGATTAGAAAAAGTCTATAATCTCGTAAAAGAAACCATGCCAAAGAAGCCGGATGGACAATCAGGTTTGTGGTTTCAGGCTGGGTAGGCTCCCAGCTTGGTCCCTGGCCCAAGAGGGGTCCTTTTCAGGGATCAGGCCCAGAGAGGGGCTGTGTAATTCTCACAGTTGACATTTCTGTGCTGTCCTCCCTTCTACCTCCACACCCCTCCTCCCACTACCAAGTTAGCCTAATGCCTGTCCAGAGGACAGCCTCAGCAGCCCCCACCCCCACCTGGGGAGGACTGTGTCTTTGAGGGCAGAGTGGATTCTGAGACCTGTTCGCTCAGCAGGTTGTGTGACAGGAGCTGGCAGGTACTCAGCAGGGCTCCAGTTCTGGTGTGCCCAGCTTGATAACCTCCCTCAGTATTAGGTAGCCAGGCTCCACCTCGGCAAGGAAGAGCAGAAGACAGCCTTGGTGCCTTGCTTCAGGGGCTGTCTTCGTGTTCCCTGCTTGGCCTCCATTTCCATGCTTTGTCTGCCCGGGACCTGTGCCCTCCTGAGCCATCCTGCCTCTCCACACAGGGCCTGCTGGGCTGGTCTCTGGAGAACAGCGGGTCCAGACAGCCAAAACCAAGGCCCAGCAGAACCATGCCTTCCTGGAGCGTGAGCTGCAGCGACGGAAGGAACAGATGCGGGCAGCTACAGTCCTGCCCAGCGTGCAGATCAAGGAGGAACCCCTGAGCGAGGAGGAAGTAGATGGGGAAGAACTGGAGGCTGAGGAGGAGGAACCCATGGACACAGCACCCAGCAGCTGCCTCAGCACCAAGTTGGCCAATGGGCTGCCTGCCGGGCGGGCAGTGGGTGGGGACAGTCTAAATGGGCACCCAATACCAGGCTGTGCAAGCAACCCCGTGGCCCGGGAACTGAAGGCTTTCGTGGAGGCCACCTTTCAGAGACAGTTTGTGCTCACGCTGAGCGAACTCAAGCGCCTCTTCAACCTGCACCTGGCAGGCCTGCCCCCGGGCCACACACTCTTCAGCGGCATCTCAGACCGCATGCTACAGGATACGGTGCTGGCCGCTGGCTGCAAGCAGATACTGGTGCCTGTAAGTAAATCCCGTGCCTGCCAGGACAGGCAGACAGTCACTCAGAACCCTTCAGGAGGGCAACTGGGCAGTCTGCACATACTGTCTCAGAGCTCAAGAAGCATAGACACCTGTGTGCCTTGTCAACAGCCCCAGCTGGCTGCATGTGGCTAGGGTGTATGCTATGCGTCTTGGATGGCTGTGTGAGCACTCGGGGCTCCCCGTCCTTATCCGAAGTGGGTGTGTTGTTTTTCTACCATAGGAAAGAAAGGTATCTAAGAGCCCTAACCAGTATACCAAGGCCTCAGTAAACCTAAGTCCTCTACCTGGTTGAATACTTGGTCCCAAGGCCGTGAGTGGTGTGGCTGGAATTTGAACCTTAGTATGGAGGCTCTATCTGTTCTGCTTTCACAGAGATGAGCTGAGCACTTCCCCACAGCCTGGGGCTTGGTGACTTCCCTGGCTTTGGGCCAGTTGACTGTATACACTCTGGCCTCAGCACGTTCTGGCACTAGGCATGGCAGTGGTAGAATGATCCACTTCCGCCTCAGTTCTTTCCTGCCCGTGCAGTAGGCTCCAGAGTGGGAGTGGAGAACATTGCCCTTCCCTGGAAAGGAGTGCCTGCTGTGGCCTGAGAGAGCTGTCAGGGCTCTTTGCTAGGCTCTGCCCGGCCTGGGAAGCAGTTGGGGTGGGGATGGGGAGGAGGAGAGCTGTGCTGGCTCCTAAAGGGAGTAGGCCATGTGCAGCACCAGGCTCATAAGCACCTGGGGCCTAGGACATTTAGTCCAAGGCCCTTGCCTCTGTGTGTAAGGAGCAGGGCAAGAGCCCTGTGGTCTCTGCTGGCAGAGCCTCCTCTCTGAGGTCTGCTTTAGAAGGTGCTGGGTTTGGGTCCCTGGCTACCTAACAAGTGAGGCCAGTTTTCTGCAGGCCTACTTTTCTGTGTACAGCTGGTAGTGAGGTTGCCTAGGCCATCTGCATGGACAGAGGGTGAGGGATCCGATGTGGATGTGGTGCTCTTCCCCGCCCACCCTAGAAGCTGCTCTGGCCATGCTCCTTCCTCTTGGAAGTGCTGGCATCTAGAGGACACCCCAAGCCCTGTCCAGAGCGCTTTGACCCAGGGACCATATTCATAGCATGTCCGAGACAAAAAGGCCTTGAATCAGTCTGCCTTCTGTTTTTCATGCAGCGGAGATGAGGCTTAGGGAAAGCGAGTAGACTTAGAGACTCAAGTGTAACTTGTGGTTTGCTTCTGTGAGCTGAGCAGCTGTAGACAGTGAGTGAATGGCTCTGAACTTGCTTTTCCTTTTGGCAAATGGGCAGGGCAATAGCTCAGTGCTGCTTGGTTTCCTTCCCATGGTCAGGTGAGATCCCATCAAGTCCTGTGTCAGGTGTAGGGTAGACGGTTGGCCTCTTCCCTCACCTCCTTTCTTGTGGTGACCCCTGAAGCTAGTGGCATGAAAGGCTTGGGAGTCTGGCAAGATCTGGCTTGAGCCACACTTTTTATGCTGCCCTTGTGGTAAAGAGCTGACCGGAAGCCCTAAGGAGTGATAGGGAAGGGAACGTTAGAACGGAAGCCCAGGTGGACACCTCAGGGCAGCATTCCACTAATGCCATCCCAGACACCTGTTGTTACAGGCATCTCAGAGTCCTCTCTCTCACCAGAGCCACTGAGTGGGAGGAACTAGGCTTGGAGCACACTTTCCTAGGATTGGGCTGCAGGCTCGGTGGGGTGAAGTGAGCCGGGCAGTGGGTTTACAAGGCAGAAAATGACCAAGTCATGCTTGGGCCAGTTTCCCCCACAGACTGCTGCTTCTCCGGACGAGCAGAAGGTATTTGCCCTCTGGGAGTCTGGAGACATGAGTGACCAGGTGAGTGCCTCTTTTGTTTGTTTTTACTATCTTTCTTTCTCAAGAGAGGGAGTCTTGGAAGGTTGAGGCCTTTAGGGAATTGGCCACTGGCGTATGTATACTTGAACACCTCAAGTTCTCCAACCACTCTACACCTGCGAAGACAGGCAGGGTGTACCAGTGGTTTGAGCCTGAACTTGGGGGTCTGCTGCATCAGAACAGAATGACCTTTTGGCCTCACTATGTGATTTCTGTAGAGCTTCCATGGGGATAGACATGCCAGGCAGGCCTGCAAACTATGTCCAGAGTTGGTTCACAGTGGCCCCTGACAGCAGGAATCAAAAGCCTTTCTTATTAGCTCTCTCGGCCCTGGACTGTGGCTTATTTTGTTCAGCCAGCCTCTGGCAGAGAGGGCACCAGGTCTCCTGTGTTTGTGTTGTGAAGGTCTGGGATCTGAGGTCCGGATGCTTTTAAATCACAGACTTGCCTGGACTCCATAGTTCGTTTGTTTGTTTACGCAGAAGTGCCAGTTAGCTGAGACAGTGCATTCTGAATTCTTTATTTCACTCGACAGTAGGGTTCTTAGAGAATCCTGTAGGCTGATACAGTTCTTTACCTTTTCCTATCCTTACAGAAATGTGAGGTATTAAATATACTGGATGCTATCTTTTCCCATTTTTTGAGACAAGTTTTTCACTCTAGCCTAGACTGGCCTTGAACTCATATTGATCCCCTTCCTCAGCATGGATTGTAGGTGTGAGTCCCCACACCTGGCAGTATTTTTTCATTTAAAACTATACTTCGGAGAAGATCTCATCTATCCTTCATGCTATTTCTCTTTAAGAATATAATGCATTTTCTAGTTTCCTGGATTCAGTGTTAGGTTTATTTGTCAAGACTTTGAACCAATTTGGACACCTTACCCCCACTCACTCTAAGCTGGCTCCTCTGCCTGCTTCATTCCTGTATGTCCAGACTGCTTATCCGAGTACCTTTAGTGCAGTCTGGAGCAGTGACGAAGGTGCCAGGCTTGCTAGACACTGCAGGTTGGGATTAGGGCCTTCATTTGGGTCTGTTGTTTGGGGATAGTTAACATTTGGATATTAGTTCTCATACTAACACATTGTTTTTCCTATTAAAGCACCGACAGGTTTTGCTTGAAATATTTTCCAAAAATTACCGAGTACGCCGGAACATGATCCAGTCTCGGCTGACTCAGGAATGTGGAGAAGAGCTAAGCAAGCAGGAGGTGGATAAAGTGCTAAAGGTAAGTCCCTTATGCACATGACCCCACCCAGAGCATCTAGGCTTGGGCTCTGACCTGCCTTTTTAGGGATGCTCATGTGTGTTGAAAGAACTTGTGTCTGGTACCTTATTCTTGCTCCATGCATAGTAAATCAGGCAGCTCTTTCCCCAGCCCCTACCAGGCTGATGGCCACTATCTGGTAATGATATGGGTATATTGGCAAGAGAGTGAACCTTTTCACACAGTAGAGTTTGGGGTGGGGTGGCTGTGGGGAGGTGGGTGTCATCTTCATCCAGGGAAAGACAGGTTTAAACTAAAATCCTGCCTCTGGTGAATCTTGTGCAACTTTCAGTACAATCCTTTTTGTTTTTAATTTAAAAAGGAGTCGAAAAACAAAAAAAAAAAAAAAAAAAGAGCCGGGCGGTGGTGGCGCACGCCTTTAATCCCAGCACTGGGGGGGCGGGGGGGGGGGGGGGGCGGGGGGGGGGGGGGGAGTTCTGGGAGGTCGAGGCCAGCCTGGTCTCCCAAGTGAGTTCCAGGAAAGGCGCAAAGCTACAAAGAAAAACCCTGTCTCGAAAAACCAAAAAAAAAAAAAAAAAAGGAGTACTGTTGTACTGTGAAAATATTTGGAATGCTGCTTTTCTGAACTGTGGTACATTTGTAGGATTGAGCACAGAAAGCCACCAACACTTTCCCTATTATCTTAGTTATGTAGATGATATGCCTTATTAAGTCAACTTGAAAAGTATTTGTTTTCTGTCTATAAAACACATCTGTTTTATAATATCTCTTAAAATATCCCTGAGGAATGGTGTCTCAGAACCCTCTAGGGACCAAGCAGCCACCACAGCAGCATACTTAGGCAGTTTTTGATGTACTATTTGTATTTTATCCATTCATTGTAAACCAAATTGTGTTAGTAATAGCTATCTTTCCTGCTAAAATCTGCCCTTAACCTGTTTTCTTAATTTTTAGGACTGTTGTGTAAGCTATGGTGGCATGTGGTACCTTAAGGGGACAGTACAATCTTGACAATAGTAGCAAACCACTAACTCAACGAATCCAAGCCCAGGGAAGGATGGCAGAGCCAGTAGTCTCGACTTGCCTCAAGACAGCGGGAGGATCTGCCCACCTCGTGGCCTGCAGCACTGCCTGGCCCAGAGGACAGAGGGGCTCGTACTCGGCCAGTGGCAGGGTCAGCGTAAGTGAGATCGCTCCCAGCAGAGACCGACCGGGCCTTCTTTGCAGTGCAGTTTGAAATTCCTGATGTATTTTGCTTATTTGGTTTCATTCTCATAATAAAGAGAGTGTACACTGACATGGGCAGGATTATGAAAATCATGGTTTAATATTTTCCTTTTTAAAATGAATGCCAACAAAGTTAGTTATGTTTACATGATGAAGAGAACCTTAAGGTTTTTAATATTTAAAATGCCTAGAAGCCAATAATTAGTCTTAGAGTCTCTCTCTGCTAAGACTTCTGCCAATTTTACTAAACCAAATTGAGTTATTTTACTGTTGGGTTTCTGAGGCCACTTTACCTTTTACAACAGCCTACTTTCTGTAGTGGTCTCAACTGTTTACACGAACCATAGCAAAACATTAGATCAACTCCATCTTCTCCTAATGTTCACATAAAGGTGCAAACTGAACAGGTAAGTGTGCAACAATGTGGAAGCGAGGTTATCACCATTTGATGATTTGATGTAAAAGAAAAAAAAGTCTATTTTGTGTATTTTTAAAATAAATGCTAACATTAAACTGGCATCATGGTGCTACTGTCCTCAAATAGTTGCAGGAAGAAAATGTCATCTGTGCTCTCAAAGCATTAAATACTAAAGAGAGAGGGAGTCCATGACGCCATCACACAGCTCATGAATCCACCTGTTGCTCACCTTGACGTTGAGACTGGTCTGATGGAGGCCTGCAGGTCCCCAGTACCGGTCTTCTGCTCATGCTGCCCAGGCCACCAAACCAATGGGTACAACCACTGCGTGGTCTTAGATGCAGACACGGAAGCCAAAGGGAAGAAGGACGGAAAGTGAACACAAGCTTTTGAAGGAGGGAAAGGAGCTAGTGGGACAACCTCCTTCCATGGGTGTGAGCGTTGCTTAACTTCAAGATTTTAGTGGTTACATTAAAATAGTTTTAAAAATATTAATGTACTTCAGACTCAAATATTTAAAATCAAAAGGTAATAAAAGTATTTTTTTTGTACTATGTCTTCAGAATGTGGTATTTTACACTTCTAACCCCTCTGGAGCTGTGATTTACATGGTGAGTTGCCACATGTCACTTACGGTGAACATGGCAGACAATATAGCCCTAGAAGAAAAGGTGAGCTAGGCTGGGAGAGATGTGACTTTTCCGTCTAGTTAAGACTTGTTGCTGTAGTCTGTCTTCTGCAGCATAGTCACTAATGGCTGAAGGTTTAAATGATGCTTTAATCCCAGCACTCGGGAGGCAGAGCCAGGCAGATCTCTGTGAGTTCGATACCAGCCTGGTCTACAGAGCGAGATCCAGGACAGGCACCAAAATTACACAGAGAAACCCTTGTCTCACACACACACACACACACACACACCTTCACGAAGTGTGTGTGTGTGTGTGTGTGTGTGTGTGAGGCAGGGACAGGCAGATCTCTGTGAATTTGAGACAGCCAGAACTGATGAGGAATACGTCCTTACCATTGTATACCAGAATCTTTTTGCCCTGTGACAAAGCCCCATGTAGAAAGAAAGAACTTACTCAGTTCCATCTCAGTGAGGAAGGTCATGCTTTAGATTATAAAAAAAAAAAAGAAACACCAAATTAAAAAAGCGCAGTGAACTTAAGATAGGAAGAACGGACGCTAAAGAAGAACAACTGTTGGAATGTGGGATGAGTACAGCATGGCACTTCGCAGATCTGGTCCTTCCCTTCATCAAAACATCGATTTGATTAACTACCCACAAGCAAAAACGCTTCATGAGAGCTGAGGAAACCACCCACATGAAGCCAACAGAAGACAATAAGGAAGAAGACAGCTTTATAGCATTCCTCCCTCAACCCCAGTCTGTGCTGAGAGACAAAGTCACAGGAAGAACTGAGAAATGAGCCTTTGCTTTGGCCCCCATTTCCCACACTACAGAAGAGTAACTATGGCCTGAGCCTTTGGGCCTACTCATTTTGTGGCTTAACTCCAGAATCAGGCTAATTCCTACAGACTTAGGATGCGGGCCCACTTCTAGGTTAGTGGACCAGGGTTTTAGACCACCTCCAGTATCACTTGGCCCCCGTTGTCCGAGGCTTCAAACATGGCTAGCCATGGGTACCAAGAAATATGCTGTAAGCATATCCAATGCCATGCATGCCCCTATTTCCTAACCTTTCATTCCTCTGCAGCTCCAGGCCTAAGCAGACCCAAGGTCTCGTTATATCCCAGTAAATCAGCACTGGATTGACCTCAGTTAATCCAGGCCAGCCCTATGAGCATAGTTATCTATCTAGACTGACCCGTGTAACTCTGGTCTATGCCTACTCCATGGCACCGAGCCACCTGGAGGTCCAATCATAGGGACACAGGCTCCAGCCCCACCCTACATGTGTAGTCAACTGGTATTCCTCCGCAGATCCTCAGGTTCCAAAGATAGCCTCCCAGTCACAGGTGTGAGGCTCACATACCTGCTGACTTGGTACAGGATCAGTATGCTGAGGACTCCAGCAACAAGCTTGCTAAACAGGTGGCTTTATAGAACTTCTGGTCAGGCTGACAGGGGAAGTACTTCGCCAGATACTCAGTCTGAAAAAACTGGAACACGTTTCCACTTCAAACATACATTAACACACAGCCACAGGGGTCAAGTACAGTTATGGGAACACAACAAAACAGCACCAGAAACAGACCAAACAAAGATGTCAATTCAAACTCAGCAAAGCAACAAAATGCCGAGTTCCGCCAAGTCAGGAAACTAAATGGCTAGAGTGAAAAAGTAAAAAATCAACCACCCCACCCCCTTCGAAAAAAAAAATTGAGTTAGGTGTGCTATCACACACCTTTAATTCCAGTACTCAGGAGGAGAGAGGCCAGCCTGGTATACAAGGTGAGTTCCAGGAAAGCCAGGGTTACACAGGGAAAGCCTGTCTTGAAGAATCGGCTGTGGGGTGGGGGGACAGTTCTGCAGATGAAAGGCACAGAAGATAAAGGATGCAGCAGTGTCAGCTGCAGGACTGACCAACCGAAGGGAGGTTATGAAAATAATACACAGGAAAAAGAATGAAGACAGCTTATAGGGGTTACAGAACAAACACTTAGCCAGGAAGTTCCCAATCCAGACAGATTCTCTCAGGGCCTATCAGCAACTGTCAAAATTCGGGGGCCATGGAGCCTGGAAAGATGGCTCAGTAGTTAGGAGCACATGAAGCTCCTGCCAAGGACCCGAGTTAAGTTTCCAGTGCCCATTTTGGATACTTCACAATTACCTGTAACTCTAGATCCAAGGGGATCTGATGCCTCTGACCACCTCAGACACCACATCACAGCTCAGCCAGTACCTGTTACCCTTGATGACCTGACACCATGGAGATTGAGGGGTGGTTCAGTCTCCAGAACCACAGGGTCAAAGGAGAGGACCGACTCCTGCCAAGTTGTCCTCTGATCTCCACATTAGCA
Organism: Peromyscus attwateri; assembly: GCA_902168425.1. NCBI lineage: Eukaryota > Metazoa > Chordata > Mammalia > Rodentia > Cricetidae > Peromyscus > Peromyscus attwateri. Next base: position 34,721 of record CABHPP010124764.1, on the reverse strand, counting down.
CCTCGCTTCCTACCCCCAAAGAAATAAATTTATTTAAGAAAAATTTAAAGCTGCCTCCAAAGGAAATTGTAACAGATCAACTAATGAACAAAAAGCATAAATATTGTGGTTGTATCATATCCCATCTTTAAAACACAACCACTAGGGTTCAGTGTCAGCATCCCAGTTCTTACCAAGTGGTGACTGAAAATACAAGATACCATGACTACTGGTTCTGGGAGCATATCAACTAACTACCATAATAGAGAGTTATGCACAAAGGCTGTAAAACAAGGACCATGATAGGAATGTAAGCTTTAAGATCACTAAATCAAAACTAGCTTGATGGAGCAAGGCAGGGAGAGAGGTTGAGATGATTTCTAGGGCACCTGTTTAATCCAGCTTATGTTATAGGAATAGGTCAAATGAGGAAAATCGCCATCTCCAATCAAGATGTACAGTTCAACACATGGAGAAGATCTCAAGTGAGATTTGTCTATGGGATTTAAGAATGTTGAAGCAAGGGCTGGAGAGATGTCTCAGAGGTTAAGAGCACTGACTGCTCTTCCAGAGGTCCTGAGTTCAATTCCCAGCAACCATATGGTGGCTCACAACCATCTATAATGAGATCTGGTGCCCTCTTCTGGTGTGCAGACATACATACAAACAGAACACTCTATACATAATAAATAAATCTTTTTTTTTCTTAAAAAAAAAAAAAAAGAACGTTGAAGCAAACAAATCAACAAATATGATGTAACACTCTCAATAGATGCAGAAAAAGCAGTGGACAAAATTAAGGATCTTTTCATGCTGAAAGCTCTTAACACATTAGGTGAAGGATAGCTCACATAAGCAGGGCTATATACAACAAAGGCCACACCAATATAACATGCAGTGGTGGAAATTGGAAGCTTCCTGAGTTCAGGAACAGTGATACCCACTCATCACTTTGAGGCATGGTAGCACCTGGTTTTAAAATCTATAATATAATAATAAACAGCTTGGTGCTGGCATAAAAACACACATCATGGAGAAAGGTTATATGTTCAATAAGTGGTAATGGGAAAAAAATCTGTAAAAAGCTGTCACTGTAATAACCACATGAAACAACTTGGAAAGTTATTGCAGCATAGAGCTCTTGTAGATTTCAATCCATGATGTTGGCCCCACTTTTGGCCAGAGTTAAGGCAGCATATCTTGGTAGAAGTGACTGATGGAACAAAACCACTTACTTCAGGGCCAGAAGCTCCCACACACACCAAAATAAAAAGGGTGGTGGGGAAGAGAAGGGATGCCACATGCCAATGACATAAAACCATCTTGTTAAGCTTTCCACCATCTCTTCCCCCAGAGCACCAAGCAGGGACCAAACCTTAACCTGTGTGTTTGGGGATCAGATCCAAACTACAGCAACATCTACATGGAAAAGAATGAAACTGGACCTTCATCTAATGTGCGTGTGCATATCAACTTAAGGGCCTGAGAGGTGGCTTAATCACTGTTAAGTGCTGGCTCCTCTTCCAGAGGACTTGGGTTCAATTCCCAGTTCACACAGCAGGTCATAACCATCTGTAACCCCAGTCTCAGAAGTTCCAACACTTTTCTGGCCTCCATGAGCACTGCATGCACATGGTGCATAGACAGACACGCAGACAAAATACCCACACACGTAAACTATTTAAAAACTCAAAATGGATTGAAGACCTAAACTTAAGACCTGTATGGCCATAAGACACAAAACTGGAAAACCAAACAACTCCGTGATCTTGGTCTTGATAATGGATTTTTGGTCAAAGCACAGGCAACAAAACTTAAGTGGGACTACTTAGCAGACTAAAGAGCTCCTTCACAGCAAGGAAACAGAACAAGGGAACCTGTGGAGCAGGAGAAAATATTTGCAAGTCACACACCTGGCAATGGATTACTACCAAACATAAGGAACCCAATCAAGAAAGCCAAGCAACCAACCAAATAGGAACCTATCACAACGAGCCTGGTTTTAACCAGGGCTATACAGGGAAATCCTGTCTCAAAAAACAAAAACAACAAACAAAAAACCTGATTGTAAAGTGAACAAAGGAGTTGGAAAGACACTTCTGCAAAAATACCGAACGTCAATAGGTATGTGAAAGGTGTTGGATACCGTTAAGATGCAAATCAAAGTCCCAATGATATGAAATGTCTTCTCACCTACTAACATGGTAATTTTCAAAAGGAAGTACTGAAGGTATGCGCAAACAGGGTACCTTCATACATGGTTGGGAGTAGAGACTGGTGCTGCTACCATGGAAAACTCTGGTTGTTAAGAAAAAAAAAAGATGGATTTACTGTAGGATCCACTAGTCTTCTGGGCATATACCAAAGAAACAAAACCAGCTGTGAAAGATACTTGCACTTCTTTATCCATTAAGGCACTATTCATAATATCCAAGATATGGAAACAGTCAAAACATTCATCAACATGGATAAATTGTTGTATATAAACACACATTCACATGGGAATATTATTTAGCATGAAAAAAAGGTGCAATAACAAAATAAAGTGCATAGAAATAATAAAATGGTGGTTACAGGCGGTGGTGGTGGTGGTGGTGGTGGGGAATACATAAATGCAGATCAGAGTACAAAACTGCAGTTATGTAGGGGGAGGTGACTTCACATCAGGACTGCTGAGAATTTGGCAAGAGCCATCTTAGTGTATCACATCCAAAGTATATGTGAATATGTTCCTTTGTATGACTAAAAGGAGGAAAGGATATACACATGTACACAATAAAGGGGAGAAGTGGAAATACATTTTGTCTAATTGGATACAAATTTACTTGATATAAATTAAAATATAATTTCTTAAATTCCTGACTGAATAGAAGCCCAGTATCACAACTAATGGAACAGTATACATATCCTTTAGTTGAGACTGAGAAGTGTGTTTACTCTCATCATAATTATGGTATTCTAGATCAACCAGTTAGTGAGACAAGGATTAGAGAAGGGTTAAAAAAAATCAGTTAAGGCTTTAATCCTACTCAGCACACAGGAGGCTGAGGCAGGCAGATCTCTGTGAGTTTGAGGCCTGCCTGGGCTACGGGCTACAGAGTGAGTTCCAGGAAAGGCACAAAGCTACACAGAGAAACCCTGTCTCAAAAAAAACCAAAAACCAAAAACCAAAAACCAAAAAAAAAAAAAAAATCAGTTAAGTTAAAATTATTTTTTAGAACTATCATGTAAAAGATACTCTAATTGTTCAACAACACAGCCAGAATCATTAGCTTCTCCATATGCAGCAGCTACAAAGCCCATCAGAGAAATCTTTCAAAATGTGCAAAATCTTTGAGATAGGTTCCCCTGTACTGGGTGGATCTCTGAGTTTGAAGCCAGCCTGGTCTACTGAGTTAGTTTCAGGACAGCCAGGGCTACACAGAGAAGCCTTGTCTCAAAAAAACCAAAAAATAAAAACAAAACAAGAAAACTGACCTCAGGCTGAAGAGATGGCTCAGCAGTTACAAGCACCAGCAGCTCTTCAGAGTACTGGTGTTCAATTCCTAGCACCCACATGGTGGCTCACAATCATCTGTTACTCCAGCTCTGGGGGATGACATCATCTTGTGGTCTGCTTGGGTACATGTAGTACACATATATGCAGGCAAACACCCAAAATCATTTTAAAAACTGACTTCAAATTGGGTGGTGGTGATGGTGCATGTCTGTAATCCCAGCACTTAGGAGGCAGAGGCAGGTAGATCTCTGCTAGTTTGAGGCCAGCCTGGTCTACAAAGCGAGTTCCAGGACAGCCAGAGCTGTTATACAGAAACTTTAATCTTTAAATTAAAGTTAAACCCAAATCTTTAAAACAAAACAAAAATACCTGACCTTAATAAATACTTCAATCCAAAAACTAGACATTTAGAGAAAAACATGCCACTACCCTACCACCACCGCCACACACACACCCCAAATTTGGGAAAATTCTATGAAAGAAATTCCATTTTCCCCTTCAGTTATAAAAATATAAATATCCAAATACAGCCACTAAAATTGACCTATGTACATGGAAATCAGAGCCTAGGATATAAATTGGTTCAAATTCATGAGGGGCATTTTGGTTGGTGGGGAATAGTTCAGATGGATAGACCTATCAAACAAAGGGGCAAATCATTCAAGACACTGGTCAAGAAGCATGGTTATAAATTTGTTTGGCAAACTGCCATTAAAAGTAAAATAAGATATTCAAGGAAAATACTTGCAATATCCAACTGCAAAAGTATACTTCCTAATACTAATGCCCTTTAACAAACAGGCAAAAGGAGACTACAATTGGCTAACAGTAGGAAAAGTCAACTCTTCTAGCACATACCTTAGGAGGCAGCGGCCAGCAGAGAGAGGTCAGCCTGGTCTACAGAGCAAGTTCCAGGCCAGCCAGGGTACATGAAGAGGCCTTGTCTCAAAAGGAAACAAGACAACAACAAAAAAGCACAAATAAAAGCAAAAAGAAAAACCAAAGAATATACAACTTCATTCATAATATAAATGTAAATATAAGCTATTAGGAAAACACCATTTGCCTGTTATTTAATAGTAAAGTTTATTGGACAGCCTCAGCAACATCATGAGACCCTTTCTCAGGAAAGTAAAAGCTCATTGGCATGGGTGTGTGAAACCAGGCATTCTTATGTGGAGTTACTCGAAGTATGACAGTTCAGTGATGCCAAAGTGCTCACATCTTTTTGCCTTCACTTCTAAGTCATGTTTAAGTGTATGCACATATGTATGTATGTATGTATTCATTACATCTCCTCATGGAGGCTGTGTCACTGTATAGCTATCATTAAGATATAGTATTTACAATACAGTATTGTTTTTAAATGTGAGGTGGCAACTGTTTCTGTGCTAATGTATGCCTACCTGGGAAGAATATATAGGAAACTGGTTGGCTGATTTGGGGGAAAAGGTAGGTTGGTAGTCAGGAAAGAAAGCCGGAAGTAGCAGTACATACCTGTAATTGCAGCTCTTGAAAGGCTAACGGAGTTAGATTACCAGTTTGAGGTCAGTCTGGACTACATGGCAAGACTTTGCATCAAAGTCCTTGGGATGTAAGTTAGTTGGCAGAGTACTAGCCTAATACACATGAGCCCAGGGTTCGATCCCCAATACTGCTTAGACCAGGCATGATAACACCAGCAACAGCTTGGGAAATGAAATGTGAAGTTCAGCATCATCATCAGGTACATGAGACCACCATCTCAAAAACGAACCTGGAAGCTAGGTGTGGGTACTCAGACGCTAGCACTCCACAGGCGGAAGTGCTGCAAGCTCAAGGCCAGTCTGATCTACAGTGAGTTTTAGGTTAGCCACAGCTAGACAGTAAAACCCCATCTCAAACCAAAACAAAAACTGAAATGTTTACGTTTTGTCTGTGAGTGTATATGTAGTGGCATGTGAGTGCACCAGTGTGGAGATCAGAGGACAACTTAGGGCACTTGCTTCTCTTTCATGTGGATTCTGGGGATTGAGCTCAGATCCTTTATCCATGCCACTGGTACAAAACTTTGAGAGTTAATTCAAAAGCACATCTAATTTGGAATCAATACTCATCATATTTGACTAATGCTATTGTGTGTATGTGTTGATGTATTTGTGGGCCAGAGGTTATTTTCCTATATCATCACTCTTTTAAGAAAAAAAAAAGGGGGCTGGAGAGATGGTTCAGTGGTTAAGAGCACCGACTGCTCTTCCAGAGGACTTGGGTTCAATTCCCAGCACCCACATGGCAGCTCACAACTGTCTATAACTCCAAAATCTGACACTCCCTCACACAGACGTACATGCAGGCAAAACAACAATGCACATAAAATAAATTAAAAAAAAATCGTGTGCATTTGCACATGCAAGCACTCGTATGCAGGTGTGTGCAGCTGCTCAAGGAAGGTAAGAAACATCACAATCACCTGGAGCTGGAGTTTCAGACAGTGGTGAGCTGCCTGAAGTGGGTGCTGGGAACTAACTCAGGTCCTCTGCAGGAGCAGTGTACTCTTCAGCAATGAACCACTGAGACGCTGCTCTTAGTCCTTGCGCTCATCTTTTGAGTTTCTCACTGAACCTGGAGCTGACTGGTTGGCTAGGGCCAGTGAGTCCTTGGGGTCAGCTGGTGTCTGCCTTACGGTGGTGGTACTACATGTGCATGCGGCCATGCTCCCATCTTTTACATGAGTGCTGTGGCATGAACTCAAGTCGCAGTGCTTGCACAAGTGCTTGACTCAGCTGAGCCTTTGCCCCAGCCCCAACAGTCAAAAACTGAAAAGTTTTTAACCATGATTAACTGATCAGACGTTTAACAACCAACTAGTTAAGTGCTATGAATTCAGAACTAAGCCAGACACTTCTGAAATAGTGGAAACATGTTTTCAATCATAATATTTAGCAACACGGACAGAATTTTTGTTAAGTCATACAATCCCAAGGATTTCTTGCTTAAAAGAAAATGAGGGGAAATCACTTTCAAATTCCCTAGAGCTGTCTATTGGGAAAAAGCCAGCTGGTTTCAACTGTAAAATGGCATTAAGCTTAAAACAATAGGCAGTAGATCTATTTGTTCACATTCATAGATAGCTTTATTATGCTTTTAGAAAAATATATACAACAATCAGAACCATGGTTCTCTTAAATATTTTTAAATTAAAGTATGCAAGTGAGAGGAAGAGTCTTTCCACAGTGAGAACATCAATGCTGTGTAAGGAAGTAGACAGGGACGTCTGCAAGTCTAGGAATGGCAAGAACTGAGTAGGAGTAGCTTGTGGCTGCCAAGTGGCCAGCACAGAAACACCTAAGAGCTTTCTCCTGTCTCCTTCAGTTTCTATTTGAAAACAGAATTAATACTACATGCCTAGCTGTGAGTAAAACAGCTGAATGCTGGGCATATACCAGCAGGCACTGATCAAACCAAAACTTGCCATTTCAATTGGCAGTCACTGAATTTGGAAATAGGACTGCCTGTCAGTCATCATTCAACTGGTAGCAGATGCAACAAACTTAAGGGGTTTAAGGAGCTGGTTAATGTCATCTGAAAAGATTCCTGCTTTCTCAACATTCTTTGGAATGAGTGTGAAAAGTATTTTAGTTAAGCAGACCTTGGAGTTCCAGTAGTTTGAGAAGCCAAGTTTGGAAGCAACAGGAACAGCCTTAGTTTTGTTCCAATTCTGTCCTTTGCCTCACACTGTAGGTCCTTTAGCCTACTCCTAGTACATGGATCCCCCTCCATCGGTTCTAGGGCTTTTCCTGGAAATGAGCCTCATCAATGCACCAACCAGAGGCTAGTCTACCGTGAGATTTCCTAGGGACCCTGGAGTCAACACTGTCAGCTCCCTCTCCTTCTGCTTTTGCCAAGTAACAAAGCAATGAGGCAAATATCTTTAGCAACATCAAGCTTTGGAGACTGCGCTGTGTCTGAATGGGAGGGGGTGAGAGCAAACAGGCAGATTAGAACTGGAGGTCTCATTAAGTGTAAGAGGAGAGAGATGGGTATTTTGTTCTCTGTTCATCTATTTCCTGCTTTGTTTTGTTGATACAACTAAATATCTCCTTAAACAGTGCTTTGTACTCTGGAGGTGTAGTGGTGGGGGAAGTGGTGGGCTCTGGGCTGACAGGGGTGGGTTCCCAGCCGCTGGCTCCAGCCTCAGACTGGGTTACCAGTCCTGTCAGGTCCCTGGCCAGCAGCCTGGATGTCTGCACAGCCTTGTGTGACAGTGAGTCCTGTTCCTGCTGGCACTTCTTCAGTAGCTCTTCATACTTCACTTTCAGGGCACTGTACTGAGTGTCCACTTCATGCAGAAGGGAGATGCCCCTCTGCTTCACAGCCTTAGCTCTCCTGATGCAAGTCTCCTCGTGGCCCTTCACGATGTCCCCCCCTGCCATGCTGCTGAGCACTGTTTCACTGCTGCTGCGCTTGAGTGGTTTTCTCTGTGCTTCTGGAGCAGCTAGGAACATCTCCTCCAGCAGGCTCTGGCTGGGCTCCTTGAAGGGAACAAACAGGGAGTCGGGGACCAGCTTCTCAACACCATTCACAAAAGGATGCTCTGCCTGCAGCATCTGCCGCATTTCAGCGACCTCGGCCTCCAGCTCCAGTGCTCGGGCTCGGTAGGCATCTGTGGCACCAAGCTGCTGCTCCAATTCACTGTTCTCCTTCAGCACTACCTGATACTCCGCCTCCACACTCACTCGCTTCTTCCTCTCCAGGCTCAGCTGGGCCTGCAACATCGTCACTGTCTTTTTCAGATGCTCGTTTTCTTCTTCATCAGGGCTTTGCTGGTTTTGCAAGGAAGTGATCTTCTCAGCAAACACGTGGTCATAAACAAAGTGTCTACAAGGAAACATGGAAATATTTAAAGGTCAACTGATGGCGCAAAGGAGGTTGCTGGGGCTTTTCAACTAAATCTTTGAAAGGAGCTGTGACACCAGTTTTTAGCCCATTCAGTGCTATAAGCAGTGGCTAAAATGAAACTCTATGAGGCTGGAAAATTCTTTTTTTTTTTTTTTTTTAAAGATTTATTTATTTATTATGTATACAGTGTTCTGTCTGCATGTATGCATGCAGGCCAGAAGAGGGCACCAGATCTTATTACAGATGGTTGTGAGCCACCATGTGTTTGCTGGGAATTGAACTCAGGACCTTTGGAAGAACAGCTAGTGCTCTTAACCACTGAGCCATCTCGCCAGCCCCGAGGCTGGAAAATTCTTGACAGCAAATACAGTTTTTGTGACAGATTTGTTTCCCAATAGTAAAAGGAGCATGGAAAGCTCACTGGCAGACCAGCAGAATGACAACTGTCTACTAGGAAATATAATGGACCAGAGTCTCATCTCTAGTTGCAGATCGCAATCAGCTGGGTGGTCTTAAAAACCTGCAGCTCACACCTGATTCTGACCTGATTGGTCTGCTACCTGGACCTACAGGGTTTTAAATGTTCTCCATAATGTGTGACCAAGGTTAAGGAACATGATGTTTGGACTTTTAACTTGGGTTACACATCAGAACCACTGGGACAGCTTTAGGATCACACCTAGAAAGTCTGACCTGAGAGAGAGTATCTGCTCTTGGAAAACATCCACAATGCCAGGTGCACACATGTGAGCTCAGCACTTGGGAGGTGGAGGCAGGGGGATCAGGAGTTTGAGGCCAGCTGGGCTATATGAGATCTTATTTCAAAATCCCCAAATCTCTCTAGGTAATGTGACATAAAGTAAAGGGTGAGAAACATTAATTGGCCTCTCCTATTCAATCTTAGGCAGCTTGTGTGTATTTATTTCTTGGTTATGGAGCATCTAACTTCAGGAAAGGTCATGAAGACACAAATCATGTCTATTTTGGCCATCATTCCTGATGTCTGGCACATCAACTGCAGTGGAACAGGTGTTTAGTAAGTATTTATTAAAGACTCAAACTCATAACTATAAATTATAAAGGCTTTTTTTTTTAGGTGAAAATACTTTTTTAAGTTCAGTGGCTTTGTTCAAACTACTGGTGGTTTAATAGGCAAGGGGCACTGTGGGAGCCCGTTTTCAGGTTCCTCCTGGCTTTACCCAGCAGGTCCACATAGAGAGGATGATTAGGACCACAGGCCTGAGTGCAGGTGTCTGAGATGGTCTGCACTTGGCTGTGCTGGGGGGGGGGGGAGGGGAGGTCTTTTGCTCTACCCCTTGGCGTCTCTATAAAAACCCTGGGGCAGAGACAGTCGGGGCCCGTTGGAAAAGGGTCCAGGCTCTCTTGAGGCTATCCTTTATTTTCTATCTGTTTATCTCCGCAATATAAATCCTTCTATCTAATATTTCCTGCTGCTCACACTCAAGAAAACTCTGGGGAGCTGTGGGGTTGGTGGGTAAACACCCCACAGGGCATTTCTTGAAATGGAGCTTTTCATCTACTGTAATCCAGAATGTGTCAATGACACAAGATGTTTCTAGCTTGCAAATCCACAGAAAGGCAGGCTCTTACTGGCGGAGGTCATACAGCTCTTTCAGACAGGAGAAGCTGGGTGCTGGTTTCTCCTGGTCACATGTCTTCTGCCCTCCTCTTCCTTGGCTGGAAGATTTTAGCTCCTCCACTTGGCTCTGGAGGTGATCAATGTTGGTTTGCAGGCATTCAATTGTTTCTGTGAGGCTGTGAAGAAGACATAAGCTGGCTGCTGCTCGTCACATTAAATTAAGATCAAAACTAGTGAAGGGGGATTAGGTGTGAGTCACTCAAACTTGGCTTTCTTAATTGGAAAGGACTTACAGTTAATCCTCATTCTCCTAAAAGAATGAACCCTTATCCTTTATTGCCCAACCCCCTACAGGCACATTCTACTTCAAATTATACTAAGTACCTCCTTTGTAGATTGCCCTCAGTGACAGAAATTTTACCTCAGGATTTTTTGTTGCGAGGCTTTGCTCTCAGCAACTAGCTTCTGGTTGGTTTCTTCCAGTTCTCTGGCTGTGACATCTAACTGCTCATAAACTTTGGCATGCTGCTCATTCATTTGCCGCAGAAGATCCACCTGCTTGGTCAGGTACTATAAAACAAGAATGGTATCAGGTCAGATACTATAAAACAAGAGTGGTATCAGGCAACGCGGAGAAGACAGCCTGCATGCTTCAACACTGATTCTCTGGCTCTCCAATACCAACTCATGCCAGGGGAGGGCTTAGGGCTTCCACCTGTGGGCTCAGCACCCTCCTGGCATGGTGATGTGTTTGCCAGCCCTGAAGCTCCCAGAGCCCTGACAGTCTGCCCGCCCTCTCCTGGGTAGTGAGCCACTGCAACCCTTTAATAATGTGGTCATTTCTCATCCTATTACTCAGGACAATAGGGGTTTTAGAGTTTTACACCAGGAATGAGGGACAAAGACCCAATGTGAACTTTATATTATACCACAGTGTCATTGGTTTATTTAATGGAAAAAGAATGTTAAATCCCAATAAAAACTACCCATTTGAATAAGAAACAGGCATAAGATGTCCTTGAAGTGTTTAGCTCCATTAATGCTTTCCAATACTCCTATATTCATGAGGTTAGTCAAATTTTACAAAATATATGCTTAATATTCAAAAAGAAAACCCAAAGTGAAATATGATAATCCCACAAGAATAAAAGCTTGGGAAACACGATAAAAGTTAAACAAAATATGTTTAATAGGGGCTGGAGAGATGGCTCAGCAGTTAAGAGAACTGTTCTTTGCAGAGGATATGGGTTCGGTTCCCAGCACCCACTCAGCAGCTTAACACCACCCAGGGGACCTGGTCCTTCTGATTTCTGCAGGAATCAGGCATACACACAGTGCATATACACATATTCAGGTGGGAGATTCATATATATACAAACAACATCTTTAAAAAACAGAAAAGGTGGTGGTGGTGCACGCCTTTTAATTCCAGCACACACGAGGCAGAGGCAGGCAGATCTCTGTGAGTTCAAGGCCAGCCTGATCTACAGAGAGAGTTCCAGGAGAGGCGCCAACGGTATACAGAGAAACCCTGACTCAAAAAACCAACCAACCAACCAAACAAACAAAAAACAGAAAAGGCTTAAAAAAATGTTTAGCCAAAAGAAAAAGAAAGAAAAGCTTAACATGGAAGAAAATTTTTTATGGTTTTCACTTGAAAAAAAAAATCAATCTTTTTTTTCCTGAGTGAGGCATTTCAGACAAAAACTAGTGAAAAATACATTAATTTTTACCAGATACTTTAATAGATATCAAAACCTCATTATTTCTATTCTACAAGAATGCCATCTCCACCATCCTTATTCACAAGATCCTTACCAGGTTATTTATTTTAGTCCCTCTAAGACTGCTTTCTGAAGACCAAGGATAAGGGTTATTTATGAATAAGCACAATCTTAATGCCAGTTAGGTCACCTGGAGTCCCTCTTTCCCCGGTTCCACCCACCACACTAAAGTGGGGCATATATTCCAAACAGAACATTCCTGCTCCTAGTCCTCTGGATACAACCAGAAGAGGAAAAAAAGAGGTTGTAAGTGTAATCATATGGAAGCAGACTTGACTTTAAAGACACTTCTTGAGGTATTTTACAGAACTCTTCAAGTACCATCAGGGCCAAGTGACCTTTGCTTTTTTGTTTTGCTTTTCCAGACAGGGTTTCTCAGTGTAGCCCTGACTGTCCTGGAACTCAGAGATCCTCCTGCCTCGGCCTCCCAAGTACTGGGATTAAAGCTGTGTGCTGCCACACCACCACTGCTGGGCAACCTTTGCTTTTTGAGACCAAGTCTGTTATGTATCTCCAGCCAGGCCGGCTCTGATCCCTGGCCCTCCTGACTTGTCTCTTAGTGCTGGGATTACAGGCGTGCACCACTATGGCTGACTTTCAACAGTCTTTTTTCAAAAAAACAGAGCTCAGTGACATTCGGTGATAGGATACGGTCCCTTTTCAGGTGCTTTCATAATGTATACACAGAACAAAGAACCGCTCTTTAACTTCAACTTTCTCATAGCAATCTCTTGAGGCCAAAAGTGTTCTGAAAAATTCTTTGAATTAACACCACCATCACCATTCCCAAACAAACCATAGTATTTATAACTTATGCTTTATAACACTCCTGTGAGGTCTGGGCAGGACTCTGTAATTAAGCATTGATACTTCCACATCAAAAAGTATCAAGATTACAAACAGCCTCAGATCAGTTCAAGATTTGCTAGCAAATAAATGCTGTAAACCTAAGGGATAAGACCTCAGTAGAACTTCTGGGGTTTGGAATTGGTAAGGGGTTATAGGTGTTAGTAACTGCTAGAATTGACATGCTTAAATGCGCAAAGTTAGCATGAGGCACGGTATCTATGATGGTCCATTTATTCTTCACTGCCTACACCTCCACAAGCTTCTCTTGGTCCCTTGGAAAACAACCACTCAGCTTGTGACAGGAAGCCTTTACAGACTCGAGGGAGAAAGCTCTTGGTTCTGCCCCGGCTAGCAATGACACAGTGGTTTCCTGTCATCCACAGGAATGTTTAATTTCTTAGGAACACTCAACTGGGTAAAGGGCTTAGGGCCAAAGGAATATATATGACAGGGGTGGCAAGATGGCTCAGTGGTAAAGGCACTTGCTATCAAACCTGATGACCAATTTCAATCCCCAGAACTCACATGGTAGAAGGAGAGGACTAACTCTAAGTTGTCCTCTGACCTCCACAGGCATGTGGTGACACATTTGCACACTAACGTGCAAGAGTGCATGCTTGAGCATGTGCTGTGCGCGTGTGTGCATGCTCGAGCATGCACATGTGTGCACACACACTCAAAATAAATGAATATATAATATAGACATTTTATAAGACAGTTTATAATTTATATAAGTCCCAAGTCCTAAGTATTCTTTGGGACTGATCATAATAACTTTAAAAAAGGGAACTGTATAATCAGACACAAATTATTTACAACAGAAACTATTCCTACATCCTCTACGTGGGATACATCTGTCACACAGAGAACACATAAAAAGCCAGTTTATGAGTGGAGTCTTGTAGTGAGGACAAGACCAGAGTGGTGAAGGAGGCAGTAGTATTCTAGCTCAGAGTACAGGCTTGAAGACCCTTTGCCATTGCTAATTTTTCTGTAACTTCCTCATGAGGCCAGGCGGTGGTGGTGCACGCCTTTAATCCCAGCACTTGGGAGGCAGAGGCAGGCGGATCTCTGTGAGTTCGAGGCCAGCCTGGTCTACAAAGCGATTTCCAGGAAAGGTGCAAAGCTACACAGAGAAACCCTGTCTCAAAAAACAAAAAACAAAAACAAACAAATAAAAAAAACCCACTTCCTCATCAGAATCCCATGAGGCTATAAAGATTAATATATATGTGACCAGGATATGTGGCTTCAGAATATGTGTTTTTGGCGTAAGGACTACTGAAGGCAGTTGAGAAGCAGATGCAGGAAAGTTGTCTGCCCACCATGTACATCCCTCCCGTCTACCAGGCAGATCAAAGGTTAACCACTGAGCACAACTTTTCTCTTCTGGGCCAGGAGCCAGCACTAGTTCTATCTACTTGTCTTCTAGAGTCAAAGTCCTTTTCCGCCATCTAATGCCTGCTCCAAGAACATACTGTTCTTCATTATGGTGTGTAGGATAGAATCCAAAGCCACCTCTAAGAGATTCACTCACTCGAGCACCTCCCATTTATGCATATAAAATACATGTTTTACTCCTTATTAACTGTCCATTATTTTTCCTCCTTCATATGCAAATATATTCATTTACATGAAGGCTAATATACAGAGTCTAGTATGGTATTTGGCAAATGATGAAAGCATTCATTCAGTAAGAGGTAGTAGCTACTGTCATCTTTATTTAGAATTAGTTTTTAAACTTTTTATGTGCAATTCACCTGAAAGACAACTGTGGGGACCTAGACCCTTTCTCCCCAAATACTGATTCGGCAAGACCAGGCCAGAACTCAGAGTCTGCAATTTTAGCAGAACTTCTGTGATTACTAATACATGAAGAGCATAAACCATGTACTTATTAGGGAAATGTAGATCTTGGACATGGAAAATCCTGGAAGTCCCCTTCTCCTGACCCAGTGGTGTGGGGAGCTGAGGAAGCCCTGAATGTGCAAGGAGCAGATGAAGTCCTGAGTGAAGGTATGCTGTTGACACGGCACAGCCATGTCAAGGATTCCTGAAGCCTTAGACCCGTGGAAATGACAAAGACTTCCTCCAGTCTGTATGAGTATATATGAACTGATCAGTATATAGAGAAATTATCAAACACCACAGCTTCTTCCTTCTGGATGATTACAGCCTGAAACTGCTCCCCTGCAGAAACCTCCCACCAAGATTAGCTAAACCTGCCTCCTTGTTCAACTGTATACAAAAGACCTGTCTCCTCCATTCAGATGTACAAAATAAACACTTAAGTTTGGGTTGCTGCTACATTTGGTGCCCTCCATCAAAGTGAGCATGGCCCACCTAATCTCAACTTTTCTGTACACGTGTCTGTGTATCTGTCCTTTCACTGACCTCACCACCTCAGTCAGGTTTTGTAGCAGCAAGGTGTGCAGGATACAAGCTCAGTGGCTTTTTCTCTGGGCTTTAGCATTCACCAAGATAAACGCTGACATGCGTATGTACATGTATGTTTTGAATCTAGGCAAGTGTACTACCTGTAAGCTGTAACTCTAGTTCCAAACTAAGTTTAATGGCTACTATTCCCCCTTCACATCACTTGGTTGCTGTCATTCACTAGAATCAGTTATAGTTTGTCTGATATATCACTTTTTATCATAACATTATATTCCATATATGTTCTTCTTCTTCTTTTTTTTTTTTTTGTTGTTTTTTTCAAGACAGGGTTTCTTTGTGTAGTCCTAGCTGTCCTGGAACTCGCTCTGTAGACCGGGCTGGCCTCAAACTCACAGAGATCTATCTGCCTCTGCCTCCCGTGTGCTGGGATTAAAGGCTTGCACCATCATGCCCAAACCCATATGTTCTTATAATCATTAATTCCCTAACATTACAAGCTCGTTACCTTAACTTTGTATTACTTCATGACTTCTCAATCCACTCAAATTCTGACTTTCTACAGATAACTAAATCCTACCCCCCAGGTTTTAAAGCTATTATAATTTTAAAGATATAAATAATGTACATAGTTTTTTTTAAAAGACCTATTTATTTATTATGTATACAGCATTCTGATTGCATGTATGACTGCATATCAGAAGAGGGCACCAGATGTCATTATAGATGGCTGTGAGCCACCATGTAGTTGCTGGGAATTGAACTCAGGACCTCTGGAAGAACAACCAGTGCTCTTAACCTCTGAGCTGTCTCTCCAGCCCCGAAACATATAAATAAAAAAAGTTTATTAGAAAGCTCCTCTATGCCCATCATCCAGTTTTAACCATCACAACACAAACATCTCACCTCTACTGCCGTCATCCTTGGCCATCTCAGAACAAATTCAAGGCATTTTCATTCTAGTGCCTCTCTCTCTCTGTGAGTTTTCATTTCAGATTAGTCACAACTTAAGAGAAACCTCACACTCTTAGTTTACCAAGCTTCATCATTTCCCCAGTCACCTCAGAATTCCTGTCAGCTTCCTGTGTTAGCTATGGATTCTCTGTCTTAAATTCCACAGCTGTCCCTACTATAAACTTTTGAAGACACATATGCAAGGACTGCCCTCCTTCAGGGACTTCACCCCACTCCCCTGTCTCCTGGGGGAGACTTTTTTTTTTTCTGGAGCTGAGGACCGAACCCAGGGCCTTGCGCTTGCTAGGCAAGTGCTCTATCACTGAGCTAAATCCCCAGCCCCTCGGGGGAGACTTTTTAAAAAAATCTTTTAAAGATTTATTTTGTATGGGGCTAGAGAGATTGCTCAGCAGTTATGAGTGAGCACTGGCTGCTCTTCCAGATAACCTGGTATTTAATTTCTAAGTACACACATGTCTGCTCACAACTGTCTGTAACTCCAGACTGATGCCCTCTTCTGGCATTCTTGGGCACTGCATGCATGTGGTGCACAGACATACACTCATACACACAAAAGGGAAGTTTTTAGAAAAACTTATTTTTACTATGTTTAATTGTGTGTGTGTGTGTGTGTGTGTGTGTGTGTGTACACATACCATGTGGACACATAGAAGCAGGAGCGTGTGGAGGCCAGAGGTGTCAGATTCCTCCTAGAGCCAGTTATAGTCAGCTGTAAGCCTGATGTGGGAGCTGGGAGCCAAACTCCAGCCTTCTGCAAGAGCATTACATGCTGTTAAACTCTCAGCAGCTGAGCCATCTCTGTGCTGCTTCTGGCTGGTTCATCTAACCCAGCAGCTCTTCGCCTGGGGTCCACAGACGGAGTTTAGAGAGGGTCTGTGAACTCTGGTGGGGAAGACAGCTATTTTGAAAATTTCTAACTGAAAATTGGCATTTCCTTCAATGATGAATGGAAGCCATAAACCACAGCAGTAACAGGGGCATTTACCACCAATAGAATCACAAGTTTTTTTCATATCCTACTGTAGGGTTTGTAGAAATGTTGATGCTTACTTACATATGTCACTATTTGAAAGTATGATAGTTTCCAGATGGTCACAAGATCTTGTTACTTGCTATATATGCTGTATTAGTATATCATGATTTGTTTCTACAATATTTGCCGGCTATTTAAATATGATATTTCATTAGTAATTCAATGTTTAGTTGAGATGGGGAGGTCTGGCTATGCAGGCTGGCCTTAAACTGTCAATCCTCCTGTCTCAGCTCCTAAATACTGAGATTCTGAGACTGAACCACATTTGGTGCTATAATCCCATGCATTTGAAAGGGCTTACTGTAGACCTTGACAGACAGCTAACAGGATCTGTGGCACAAACACAGGCCAAGCACTTTGGTTATCTGTAGGCCTCATTTCAAACATAAGCTCTTTGCAAGCTATTTCAGAACACCTGCTCCAGGGGCTGGAGATGGTCAGTGGTTAAGAGCACCTGCCGCTCTTGCACAAGACCTGGCTTTAGTTCCCAGCACCCATGTGGTGGCTCACAACTGTCTATAGGACCAGTTCCAGGGTCTCTGACACCCTCTCCTGACCTCTGTAGGCACCACATGGTGCACAGACACACATGCAGGCAAAGCATCCACACACACGAAATGACTTGTCAGAGTACCTGTTCCTGTGTACAGCAGCACCTCGAAGACCCTCACTTCTCTCGAGACAACACAACAATCAACTCAATTGCTTGACTGATACTGTCCCTCTCTTTCTGGGAAAGTGTTCTCTATCTAACCCATTTCTTACATATTTAGTAAGATTACAATTTATTAGCTAAATATCAATTTCTAGACCTCTGTTCACAACAGCTGTGTTCAGTATCACAATTCAGAGTACAAATGTCAAGAAAGGTTTAATCTGAAAGCTTCTGTGATGGGCTTGGCTACAGACCTCCTGGGAAAAGCCTATTAACCACTAATTCCCATTTAGACTCTATTCTCATGGCCCCATCATCACATTCAGAAACCTGAAGGGGAGATACTTATAATACATACCACATATTGCACAGATCCCAAGCTAAGTCTCTTTAAAAAAATGTCAACTTAGGCTTGTGGCCAACATACAGGAAATAAATCAACATGCAAATAAGTACAAAGAGGCCACTAAAAACCTACAGAAAGTACCTCTTGTTCACTATATAAAAATCTGTGATAAAAATACAATGAAGCCATTGAAGAACTTGTGATATCTTAGCCTTAGAGGACTTGGCTTTGAGGATAACCCAAGAATGCCAAGGAGCTTGTTTTCACAGGGTAGGAGTTTAGTTTAATTGTATTAAGCCACCAATAATCAGAAAAGCCATTTTCAAGACTCAGGCACAGACAATCTACAAGGGAGTCCTGGCTCCCTAAGTAAGTGCTGTGTATAGCAGATACCAAACAATGTGCTGTCAGCCTCCATCTCCAAATTTATTTTTCTTCACTTCATACAAAAGGAAATAGGTTACCTTTCCCACCATTCACCTCAAAGTCCACACATGCTTCTAACATTCTCATTTTCTCACTTCAGAATCTGGGACACCACTTCAGACCTGACTGCCATACTGAGGGGGACGTCAGAGTGGCAGCAAAGCAAACAGAAAAGCCAACCTATGGCAAGAACATCAGGCTTGGCAAGACAGTTCAGCTGGTAAAGTGTTTGCCTTGCAAACATGGGGACTTGAGTTCAAATCCCCAGAACTCATGGTTTAGAAAAGCCAGGAGCCAGGCACGGTGGCAGTCCTGGGGAACAGAAGCAAGTGGATCTCTGAGTTCAAGGCCAGCCTGGTTTACACAGGGAGTTCCAGACCAGCCAGGACTACATGTTGAAACAACAACAAAAAAGGAAATTTAGCTGCCCAGCAGTGTGAATTACAGCCAAGTCTTTGAAATTTAGTGTAAAAATAATCTTTAGTAATAGTGAAGAAATAGTAGCCGGGCTACGGTGGCGCACGCCTTTAATCCCAGCACTTGGGAGGCAGAGGTAGGTGGATCTCTGCGAGTTCAAGGCCAACCTGGTCTACAGAGCAAGATCCAGAACAGGCTCCAAAATTTCATGGAGAAATCCTGTCTCGAAAAACAAAAACAAAACAAAAAAATAGTGAAGAAATAATTCCTATTAAACACTGAAAGTGTATTTTACCTGATTACAGTAATACATTTCCTCTGTAGGACATACAGGGGTGGAGATGTAGGAATATGAAAATAAAAGTCACACATTAAAGCTTACCAAGTTAGCGTGTGTTTATATGGGTAGCATATGTATGTGTGGAGCCAGAGGCCAACATTAGGTGTCTTTGTGTGTGTGTGTGTGTGTGTGTGTGTGTGTGTGTGTGTGTGTGTGTGTGAGAGAGAGAGAGATAGGGTCTCTCTCTGAACCTGGAGTTTACCCATAGGCTAGACAAGCTGTCGGGGATCCACCTGTCTCTGCTCCCATTGAATTAGAGATGTATGCCATCATGCTTGGCTTTTATGTGGGTTCTGGGGATCCAAACTCAGGTTTTTGTGTTTGTATGACGACCACTTTACCGACTGAACCATCTCCCTAGCCTTACCTTGCCACGTTTAAGATCTACTGTCCACTAAATCAACAGGATTTTTTTTTTCAGAATTAAGACTGTTGCACTATAAATATTCTGAAATGAGTAAGTAATGATGTAATAATTACAGAAGTCCAAAACACATTCTCATGATCTCATCGTCCCCTCAGAGCACCCTGTACCAATGTAGTGCCAGCATTTGTCACCATTCCATGATGGAGCAGACAGACCTAAGAGGTGGTTTGCATGGCTGAACTCTCTATTTACAAATATAATCAAGGGCTTATGCCCAAAGTCTCTGGATACAAAGGCCAATGCTCCCTCCACATCTCCAAAAGTATTAACCAGTTACCTACTATGTGTGAAAGACTATGAATAAACATGGCAACAGCCTTAGTGTTACTACGGGAATTGAGAAAGTAGAAAAAAGTCAACTAAGAAATAAGTACAATATAAAATAGAATATTAATAAATGCAGTAAAAGCACAAAATGCTTTAAAATTCCCAGGGAATAGGGGCTGGAGCAATGGCTCAATGAACAGAATGCTTCCTACACAACATGAGGATTTGAGATCGCATCCCCGGCACCCACATAAAAAAGCTGGGCAAGGGGGACTGGAGAGATGGTTCATCAGTTCCCAGCACTCACCATCCCTAACTCCAGTATCGGGGGGACCTAGTGCCCTCCTCTGGTACCTAACAGGCATGCAGTGCACTCACATACATGCAGGTAAAACACACACAAACAGCTGGAGGCATGGCCCATGCCTTTAATCCTAGCACCTCAGGAGTCAGAGGCAGGTAGATCTTTGTGAGTTTGAGGCCAGCCTGGTCTACAGAGGGAGTTCCAGGACAGCCAGAGCTGTATAGTGAGACCCTGTCTCAAATCCCCGCCCCCCCAAAACAATCAGTCTTTGGCATTCTTCATAATAAGTCAGAGTTTCAGGGATTTATCCTACTATTTTCACCAATTTACCAGTAATTCCTCACCCATTCTGACAACTTTGTTCTAGGACAGTTTTTGAATTTAAATTTCTCTGGGTGATGAGCTAAGTACTGACTTTTTGGTTTCCAATTGTGTTGCTTTTCTTTTCCTTTTAAACAGGGTTTCTCTGTGTAGCCCTGGCTGACCTAGAACTCACTCTGTAGATCAGGCTAGTCTCAAGATATCCACCCGCCTTGGCCTAAATGCTGAGGATTAAAGGTGTGCTTTACCACACCTTATTATTTATTTTGGCTTATTATTTTTCTAAATTAAAACAACAGTAACAAAAAAATACAAAACGAAAACCCAAGGAACACTGTCAGTCAACACTGTGAAAAGTTTAGCGCCGGGGAGTTGTAATTCGGTGGTAGAATGTATATTCAGCATGTGCAATGCACAGCACCGAATGACACTGAAGAAAAAAAGAGTTTAAAATTTGTCCAAGTCATTCCACTCATGTGAAGTTCAAACAGAAGTTTATCTAGGGCGTCTGGGGGAGATGCTGGTTCCTGGGGTGGTGACTGCTGATAACGTTTTCACACCTTATCTGAGTGTTGGCTACATGGAGATGTTTACTTCATAGGAATTCACAGTGGCTGAGGCAGGAGGACTACAGGTCTGAAACCCACCTGGATTACAGAACAAGACTGTCCCAAATAAACAAACGAACAAGAATTTAGTTTAAACAGCAGTTTAAACACACTATAAAATCAGATACTGTATGAGAACAAAACTTCTTCCCCAATTCTAAATTTGGAATGGTGCTTGACAGTTGGAGGGAGGGAGGTGCCACCAAGGAAGAGCACGCAGGGAACGCCAACAGTGTGGGTGGTTGTCTTCACCGAGCATGGGCTATGTATGGGTCTTTGTATGTGCACTGTTCTGCACAACCATGCTTTCTGTATACCTTACATATCGCATAACTAATTTTTAAAAGAAAAAACTTAAAATACTAAGTACAGCTTCATTTTACTTTACATACTGGCAAATACTAGATTATTTCTTCTATATTTACTAAAAGTAAAGAGAAAACTTTTGTTTGTTTTGAGACAGGGTTTTGCTGTGTAGCCCTGGCTGGCTTGGAACACACTCTGTAAACCAGGCTGGCCTTGAACTCAGAGATCTGCCTCTGCCTCCCAAGTGCTGGGATTAAAGGTGTGTTCCACCATGCCTGGCTAGAAAACTTTTTTTTAAATCAGAGCTGATTTACATACTAGGAAAACCTAAAGAAAGTATACATCATCTTTTGTGGTTCAATTTCTCAAAAAACACTACTTAGAAATTGAATCCTGTTATTTTAGTAGTATATAACTGGTTCCACAGCAAAGTGCCACACATCAGAGAGGATGCAACCCTCTCACTGAGTAAATTACCTCAATTTCCTGTAACTGCTCCTGATTGGTTGTGTACATCTGCTGAAGAGAATCCTCCAACTCTGTGTTCCGATCCAGCAGCGTCTTTCCCAGTTCAGCAGCAAGCTGGAGATCTAGCACAACAAACATCTTAGAATGCGGCAAGTATGAGCTCACGTCGACGTTTTACATAACCCAGCTCTTAAAATAAACAAGGCAAGTCCCAACACACGCGAGGCAGATCCCAGTGGAATGTAGTACGGCCTAGAAAGAACTGAGTTCTACTTGAAATTCAGAATTGGGGTCAGCTACACTCACTCATGCACCCTAGTCAGACATGAAAGACAGCAGTCTGCTTTAGAGAGATGTGGGCATTAGTTCAGAAATGATCATTCAGTAGCACAGTTCTAAAGTCATCATTTGGTAACAGACATATTCAAATCCTGACATTGAGATGGATCCTTGAGCCAAAGCACAGGCAGGCCTCTCAGCAGCCTCTAAAATTCCCATCAAGCTGCTGTGAACACAACTGTCAAAGTTTGTTGTCTGGGCTTTTTTTCCTTCCAGACAGGGTTTCTCTGTCTAGCCGTAGCTGTCCTGGAACTCGCTCTGTAGACCAGGCTGGCCTTGAACTCACAGAGATCTGCCTGCCTCTGCCTCCCGAGTGCTGGGATTAAGGATGTGTGCCACCACTCTCAACTATGTCTGGAGTTCTTTAATTTTTTTTTTTTTTTTAATTCATGTGTATCTCCCTATGAGAGTTTGTGTACCACTGAAGGTCAGAAGCAGGCATTGGATCCCCTGGAATTGGAGTTACACGTGGTGGTGAGCTGCTTGATGTGGGTGCTAAGAACCTAATCCAGGTCCTCCACAAAAGCAGTATATGCTCTTAATGACTGAGCCATCTCTCCAGCCCCCTAGCCTGAAGCCTTAAGGCAACTAAGTATTAATGCAAGAAATGGAGAATACACTAGTAATACACTTGTAAGCTACTCGCTTCACAAGTCTGTCTCTCACTCTCTCCCCCGAATTTCTGTCACATCTTTTAAGCAAAACAGCAATATGGTTTTGATCCATACTTCCCTTAAACACAGAGCTAGGCGATTCTTTCTTTCTTCTTTGGGGTGTGGGGAGGGCTTTACTCCGTTGCTCTGGCTGTCCTGGGAAGTCACAGCAATTCTTCTGCCTCAGCTTCCCAAATGCTAGGATTACAAGTATGAACTACCACATCTGGCTTCCCTGTTTTACAGCTTATTTGCCAACTATCTTCTTAGGCATTGAGCAAATAAGACAGGTTTGTTTATATTATATTACAATCAAAGGACTAAAGGTTTAGTAATCATATTAACAAAACAAAACAAAAAGACCAATGCTGGCAATGTAAACACCCTGTCAGGAGAGCGATTCTCAAGGGACACCTGTGCCCATCTCTTAAACAGTAAACTCTCCCCAGGAATCCTCCCCCAGGGAGGATTTCAAACAGGCTATTTCAAACAGTTCTGACAACTTATCAGCCCACCCTACAGGACAGACTGCGCAGAGACAGCGGTAGGTAGGACTACGTCTTGGCCAGCATTGCTTAATTATATACACCTCTTGTGCTCTATTTTTACCTACATCTCCTGCTAATACTCCCTTAAGTGGACATGGGGGCGCAGTCAGTCATTAGGCCCCTCAGATTTGTTCCTCTTCACAGTGTAGCCACACTAAATAAAGCTTTTGTTTACACTATCACTTGTCTTTTTTTTGTTTTTGCTTTTTCGAGACAGGGTTTCTCTGTGTAGTTTTGGTGCCTGTCCTGGATGTTGTTCAGTAGACCAGGCTGGCTCGAACTCACAGAGATCCGCCTGCCTCTGCCTCCCGAGTGCTGAGATTAAAGGTGTGCGCCACCACCGCCCGGCTACTATCACTTGTCTTTAATGGTGTACTGGAGCTAGGTGGCTGAGCTTAGCTTGCAGGTGTTGCCAGAGTCCAAGCTTTTACTTTAAAAATTCCAGTAATTACAGTGACACAGGTCATTGAAATAATTAACTGTGTAGCACATTTTATGGGCCAGCCCTGTGATACAGTGGGAAATGGGAGGACCTCTGGGCACGAAGGTATAAGGTCCAGTTCTGACTAACATTTTCTAGAACCGTGATTTTAACTGTTTTCACTTTTGTTATTTTTAATTGTGTTTCTGTCTCTCTCTCTGTGTAGGTATGTGAAATGAGTCTAGGTGCCCACAGAAGCCAGAGCTGGAATTACAGGTGGTTGTAAGTTGCCTCATGTGGGTGCTGGGAACTGAACTTTGGCCCTCTGCGAGAAGAGTACATTCTCTTAACTGCTAAGCCATCTTTCCAGTCCCCCATATGGCAATTTTAAAGGTCCCTACTCCTAACTGTCTTATTTGGAGAAGTGACTACTCTGTTAATATCAGATTGTAGCATCAAATGAAATAATAGAAGTTCTTCCCAAACTAAGTTGCAATACACAAAGTGTTTCTAGCAGGCACTCGTTTAGATGCCATAGATGTCTGTTGCTAGGTACTATTCTAAACTCGGGCTACAGAATACTACACAGAACAGGTGAAGGCCTGGCTTTGTTGACTCTCCTAGGCTACTAGGGAAGCTAGACAGCACATTAGCACTAATTTTCCAACACGAGAGCACCATCACTACCAGATGCTGCTTTGACGACTATATTCACAGACGCTCACATATATATTCAGTAGTATCAGATTATGTTTTAGGCATTGGGGATTATAAAGAATTCAGATTTTAAAAAATGTTCTGCCTTCTTGGAGCTTACAGTCTATGGGGAGAAAGCCGCAGGATAGAATATATAACAGAACAGCGGCTCCTTGAGAGACCACGGAAAGCAAGGAAGATGTATGGAGGAGTGTAGATGTGAGAGGCTGAGCCACAGGCGACACGTGTGGCAGTAAAGATGTGAAGACACTGAGGAAGTGGACATCTGCGGGAACAGAACTCCAGGCAGAGACAAGGCAAGTGCAAAGTCCCCAGGGGAGTCGCGAGGGGAGCTACTGAGGAGGCCAATGGGACTGGAGAGTAAGTCAGAGGGACTCCAACGGCGGCCAGCTTGGGGACGACTAAACTAGAGGCACATGACATTGCCTTTTACTCCACAGGAGGTGGAGAGACCAGGGAGGCTTGGCAGGGTCATTCTGGCTGCCTGCCGAGCGAACACCCTGACTGGGCCAGCCAGAGCACAGTGATAAGACACTGTGATCGTCTGAGAGAAAGAATGGCGGCTCGGACCAGACGCTGGAGATGGAGAAAAGGAACAGACTTCAACATGACTTGAAAGTAAAAGCTGTAAGGATTTGTTGATTAATTTGATACTGACTATAAGGGAGGAAAAGTTAAATTATGTAAGGAGGAATCTAATTTTAGCTATGGCTTGAAAGATGGGAAGTCATCATGGGACAGCCAGGAAATAACTCGTCAGATTCTACAATCTGGCGAGTAGCTAAGAAGAAGCAAGCAAGCAAAGAGAGTGGATGAGGTGAAATGGGAGAGGCAGGCGAAGAGCAACCATGTAAGATGTTACCGCCGCCGCCGCGGCAGAGAAATTCTGAATTGTATTCTATGGCAAGTCACTTCAGCTACTGGAACACAAATATGTATCTAAAAAACCCACATGATTTTAAGCTTAATTTTTAAAGGTTGACAAATAAGATTTAACATCAACCCATTAAACATCTAACCATCACTACTGGCCGTCACAGTTAACCTAGAATAAATGGTAATAAAAAAACAACAAACTTCATTACATAGTAATGCCCACCCAACAACGTAATTAGTATTGTGCTAGGTTGGTTTTCCTCACCAAGGAAAACAAAACAAAACAAAACAAAACACCAAAAGCAACAAAACCCACTATACAGCAGTCCAGCTCAGCTCAAAAACAATACACATGTACATATACACTTTTTTTTCATACAGTTTATCTTGATTATGTTTCTTTCCTTCCCCAACTTCTCCCAGATCCTCTCCAGGATTGGAGAGAAAGCTAAAGGAGGAGATATGGGAGGACAACTAACACTACAGGCCGTTTGGAAAGCCATGGAAACCTACCACTGTAGAAGCTTAGGTGTGTGCGCGTGTGTGTGTGCATGCACACACACATATATACACAAATATACACAGAAATGAAAGGAATCTAAACAGTCACCGAATAATAGGGGAGACAATGCCCCAACTAGACATCTTATGCCACCAAGTAAAACCTCCAGTGCCAGGCTTGGGTTTCATCTTGTTGAGTAATGGCCAAAGGGGTTCCCCAGAAGCCCCCAAACATCACAGCCTAGGGGTTGCTCTCCACAACCTAATGGCAAGGAACTATTGCTGAAGGCAGTTACGTCAATGAACCGCAAATAGAGCTGATCCTTAACTAGAAGCTCCACCCCGACTGACTAGTGTCCATGGTGCTGGCACGTACTTTGGACATCACTTATCACCTAGCTACAAACTCTGTGACCTACAACAGTGACCTGTCTGCAAGACAGACTGGCACAATAGTGGCACACATGTTACGGGAGTAGCCAACCACTTTTCTGACTGGGTTTAAGGCCCATTCGATGAGCTGTGGCTGTCCTGGATCTCGCTCTATAGCCCAGGTTGGCCTCGAACTCACAGAGATCCACCTGGCTCTGCCTCCCAAGTGCTGGGATTAAAGGCGTGCGCCACCACCACCCGGCTGAGCTGGAACCTATACCTGACACTGCTTAAGTGGCCAAGAACCTGAGATTAGACGGGCCATGGCCTAAGGGAAACTTCTATGTTCTTTTTTCTTGAGAAGAAGGTCCCACTGTTCACCAGGCTGACCTTTCATTCACAACCCTCTTGCCTATCCTGCCAAGCAGCCAAGATTATACTACTTGTGCCATACATCCAGCATACTCACCTTACGTATTTTTCACTATTTTAAAATGAAACAGTATTAACAGTTGCTAAAATATATTCTCTGATGAACTTTAACAATATTAAAATATATATTACCGTTATTACATTAAGGCCAGTAAAGAAGCCAATCAAGCCGGGCGGTGGTGGCGCACGCCTTTAATCCCAGCACTCGGGAGGCAGAGCCAGGCGGATCTCTGTGAGTTCGAGGCCAGCCTGGTCTCCAAAGCGAGTTCCAGGAAAGGCACAAAGCTACACAGAGAAACCCTGTCTCGAAAAACCAAAAACAAACAAACAAACAAACAAAAAAGAAGCCAATCAAATGCTATCTTGTATTCATAAGCTAAAACCTTCACCAACAACTCAAAGCATTTAAGAGGCATTAATCTTGGTATGTTTTTATAGGATACAAAAACCTAGTTTTTCAGATGAGACAACCTGAGGCACAAAACTATTAAAGTATCAATAAACTGCACATGGTAAATCACACACAGGCAAGGCAGAAACTATAGTCAGCAGGTTCTAACTCACATCGCCAGGACTCTCAATCATCTACATCTGCGTAATGGTTTCTTCTCCCATCGCTGGAGCCTTGCACACACAAGGCAAGTGTTCTGAAATAACATCCCTAACCACCTCCCCTCTAACCCCTCAAATATAATCTCACCACATAACTTCGGTCTTCGACTCCATTTTTCTGTCTTACATTGTCGGTGCTACAATAACAGTCATGTGCCCCCACACCTGGCTCTGAAGTAGGTTGTTTTTTTCCCTGCTTCAGTGCTGAGGCTCAAACCTAGGGCTTTGTACATTCTAAGCAAGCACTCAACCATTGAACTAAATCCTCAAACCCATGTCTATATAGTTTGAAGGCTGAAGAAAGTAATGTCCACACACTACTTCAAGGAGGAAATCACAAAGCTCCCTAATAGAAGGCTTTAATCACTTGCAAGTGACAGCGAGAAGTGAAGAGTTCAGTCATCTGGGTATTTGTGACCAGCTTGCCCAGTGCAAGAACATCCACACCCAGCCAAGTTACTGTCTTTTTTTCATGGAATGAAAAAGCTGTAATTGGACATGGTGAAGGACACCTGTAATCCCATCACTCTGGAGGCAGAGACAGGAGGATTGTGACACATTCGAAGATAGCCTTAGTCTATACACAGCAAGTTCCCAGCCAGCCAGGATTATGCATTGAGACCTTGTCTCAAAAGCAAAACAAGAACAAAAAAGAAGTACATTCACTGTGTGTGAGTGGCAGTGCATGCCTTTAATCCCAGCACAGAGGCAGAGGCAGGTAGTAGATCTCAGTGAGTCTGAGGATAGTCTGGTCTACATATGTGTTTCAATCCAGCCTGGGCTACATGGTGAGGCTTGACTATAAACAAACAAACAAACAGGGGCAGATCTCTGTGAGTTCAAGACAGCCAGGGCTATTTTGAGACCCTGTCTCAAAAAAAAAAAAAAATCAAAACAACAAAAGCTCAAACAAAATAAAAAAACTACATATGGCTAATGGTGCAATAATTATTTCTACTCATAGCATATGTACATAGCATAGCCCACATAGAAACCATCACACTGTTAAAGACATTCGGGGGCTGGAAGATGACTCAGTGGGTTAGAGCACATGTTGCTCTTGCAGAGGACCCAGATTCAATTCCCAGCACCTACATGGTGGCTGACAACCATCCATAATTCCACTCCAGGGATTCAACTATCTCTTCTGGCCTCCATAGGCACTAGGCATACACACACAGTGCACATACGTGCAAGTAAAACATCCATACATAGAAAATAAATTAATCTAAAACAACAAAACAAAACTGAAAACACCCCAACAAAGACACAGCATTAAAGCATCAGCATCTCCTAAATACTACCTAAGCTTTTCCTTGGGCCTGCTCTAAAGTGATACTACCTCACTGGGGCAGTTCTGACACTAACCAACGATGTTCTTAACTAGCAATTAACACGAGCTGACACAGATACATAAAACCATGGATGTATGTATGTATGTGTGTGTGTCTATATGTATGTATGTATGTATGTATGTATGTATGTGTGTATGTAATAAAGGAGTAAGCAAAACTGTCTAGAGGAACAAAAGGGAACGATGAAAGGTGGGGAAGGACCAAAGGGTAGACAGGAGATATGGAGGGAATATTTTCATTATGCATTATATACTTATATGAGAGTGTCTGTAAATAACACAGTACCATACACAATGAATACACGTAATGGAAAATACAAAAAACACAAAATAAAAACCAGTTCTCACAAAATAAAGGCCAATTCTCACTTATTTCAAAAAATTAAAGCAACCTAAGCCAAGTGAACCTACAAAAACATTTGCGCTGAAATGTCTTCAGGAACCAGACTTCCTGAGTTTCTCATGCACTTCCACTCAGCTCTGAACTGCTTATGCCACCAACAGCCAGCAGTGTGCTTCCGGCTTCTGCAGAGGTCAGACATGGCCTCTGTTTTTGTTTGCTTGTTTGTTTCCCTTTAGTCAACAGCACGTAAACAAGAATTTGAGCCTCATCCTTATCTCAACCCCTAGTTCTAGTCAAGCAGAGTCCCCACCAGGCTCAGCAACCTGAAGCTGCAGTCTCTTGAATATTTCATGAAATGTTTAAAATTCTAGCAAGTCAAAGCTTAACTACAAGATAGCACCTGTGAAGTCACACTGTCTAATAGGACATTACCTCATCTGTCAGTGTAAAGACAACGGACTGTTTCAGTCTTTAAAAAAAGTGTCATTTCCTGTCATGTAGCATCTGGCCTCTATAACCAAAAGGAGCCAAAGAATGGCAGGAAACCCAAGAAGCATTTCTAAGTAATTGGTGGAGGGAACAAGAGAATGCTGAACATCCTTTAATTTTTTAATTACAACACAAAAGGAAACGAAACCATATAGTTCCAAGGCGTTGCACACCTGTTTATCTCTCTATTACAATAAGGATTTCCAATGTCTTTTCTAAATCCTACTGAACTGGCCTGGCTTAGGCAGTCACTATAAATATCATAGATTTACAATGCATCAGTGCTCTACATGTTTGATATTCTTTTATTAATCAGTCTTGGCAGGTAATTTTTTTTCTTTAATGTTAGGGAATCAACCCCAGAACCTCATACACAATAAGCAAGGGCTCGACCACTGAGTCACATCCTTAGCCTTAATATGCTCTACTTTCACAATGTAGGCTGTTAGCTTTAAACAGATTTCACTCAGCCCTCTACTTGGACCAAAACATTAGCAATAGTACCTGATTTTTTTTTTTAAAAGATCTTTCTTCCAGAACTTATTACATTCTTCTCATTTTACTTGTTTCTTAAACATGAACAAACAAACAAAAAAAGCAGAGGACAGCATTTTATTAGTTGTAATCTACAGCAGTAATTCAGTAACACGAAGGCTGGAAGCTTTTCCTATTACAAAGTCAAATGCGTCATCTGGTGACGTTTCTGTTCAATGTCTGTTGCCAACATTGCTATAATTGAGAACACACACTCTCACATACACACCACCTCAACATAAACATCAAGAAAAAGGATGGTGTCAGTTTTAATGACCCTCTAAACAATGACGCAGCAATTAAATGCACATTAGGAATTTGGAGATGAGCTCATCCTGAAATTTAGAAAGACCTGCTCATCTTGCAAAGGAATTTCAGGATTCCTTTAAACTACGACTTCATTCGGTGATCTATACACCTGCACCCCGAATCCTCATTCTAATGCCTGCATCGCTCCACAAGTGACAAGTGTACCGGCAGCTGGTCTAGAGGAAAACCAGTCTTTGAAGCCTTTCCACTTTGTTCTTGGAGCACATTTCAAAGCAAGGGCCATCATTACCTACACAGAAGGCTCCTGCTGTCCCAGAAAAGACCGTGCCCAGAGATTACTGTCAGTATTCTTAGTGTGCCAACGCAGTCTTCTAACAAAAGTCTCTTCGTCAAAGCATTTCTGTGTCTGCGCAGCTCTACACGTAACAAGATATGAATAGGAGACCAGAGTTGACGGAGGTTAGAATGTTTTCGTTATTTTAACTTGAATAGAAAGGAAGGCCCTAACAAACGTTGACACAGTTTGTCTACTTAGATAATGGCATCCATTAATAAATTTAAAAAAAAGGGATAGTCCTAAGGCTTTAGAGGATTTTTTTTTTTAAAGACAGATTCTCACTATTACAGCCTTGGCTGGCCTGGAGCTTGCTTTGTACCCCAGGCTGGCCTCAAACTCACAGAGATCCACCTGGAAAGGTGTGTACCATCAAACCTGCCACTGTGCTCTGCTGGAATTTATTTTTAATTGTTTTATTTAGCAGGCCATGGGGCTGGAGAGATGGCTCAGAGGTTAAAAGCACTTGCAGAGGACCTAGGTTCAGTACCCAGAGCCCACATAGTGGCTCACAACTGCCTGTAACTCCAGTTCCAGGGGTTCAGACATCATCTTTTAGCCTCCTCGGGCACAACACACACATAGCATACATACATACATGCAGGCAAACATATACATAAAGTAAAAATAAATTTGCTTAGAGGGCAAAGGCACTTGCTTTCCAAGCCTAGTATCAGAGTTAGACCCTTGGGAAGCCATGCAAAGGCAGTAGAGACCTGCCTCCACACATGCACATGGCATGCACCTCCTCTCCAACACACAGTAAGTAATACATTGAAGAAGAGAAAGTAGGCATGGTAATCTAATTCGTTCAGCAGACTGAGGCAGGAAGATTGCCATGAGTTTGAGGCTGGCCTGGTTACACACCAAGATCCTATCTCAAAAAGTAAATAAAAACTAGTAAGATGGCTTAGTGTGGTTAGAGCACTGGCCATTAAGCCTGATAACCTGAGTTAAACTCCCAGGACCCATAAGGTAGAATGAGAGAACTGACTCTTACAAGTCTCTCTGACCTCCATATACATTCCATGGTACGTCCCACCACCCCTCACCCCAAATAAAGCTAGGCTCTATGGCTTACACATTTAAGCTCAATGGGAAGTTGAGTGTGCTGGCTAGTTTTATGTCAATTTGACAGAGTTATCAGAGAGGAGGGAACCAAAATTGAGAAAATACCTCAGTAGGATAAGACTGTACACAATCCTGTAGGGCATTTTCTTAATTAGTGATTGGTGGAGGAGGGGCCAGCCCATTGTGGGTGGGGCCACCCCTGGGCTGGTGGTCCTGGGTTCTATAAGAAAGCAAGCTGAGGAAGCTAGGCAGAACACTCCTCAAGGCCTCAGCATCAGCTCCTGTCTCCAGGATCCAGCCCTGCTTGAGTTCCTGTACTGAATTCCTTCGTGATGGGCTATTGTCAAAGTGTAAGCCAAATAAACTCTTTCCTCCTTAACTTATTTTGGTCATGGTGTTTCATAGCAATCATAACCCTAACTAGGACAGTGAAGCAGAAGGATTGCGTGAGTTCAAAGCCAGCTTGGGCTACAGAGTAAGAACCTATCAAACAAGTCTCAAAATCATTTGTAAGATGTTTTAGGCCATCTATGCAATACAAATCTACCTAAGTTAATAATGAAGATGATAAAGAACACAAGATAAAATCCGACTAGAGCTCCTTAATCTACCAAAGAGACACGGCTGGTCCCAAACTACTTAGCAGCAAATGCTGAGGGTCTACATTTGCTAACATCTCCAGACGTCTTCATGAATGCACTCCAGTGAGTGGGGTTCTGCCTTCCTAACAGATAGCTGGCTAGACAGTGGGCTACTGCCTACATGAATGCCTCGTAGAGAAAACAATATGTTCTTGAGAAACAGTTGTAAACTCTGCTTAAAGTTTAGTTCTAGGCTGGCTCAGGGGTACATTGCTTGCCTAGCATGCACTGAGGTCCTGGGATCAAACTCAGCACACCAAATACACAAAACTGTTTAACATATAAGTTAGCAAAATTGAAAATACGCTCAAAAGAGCAGCCATCATTCTTTCAGGGGCATATTGACAAGCTAACAGTTGGGATTTCACATCTTCCATTTGTACTCTAAATGGCTATTTATGATACAGACGCTATGGCAAAGTCCACTGTGATAACAGATGTAAAAGCCTTTGGAGAGTATAGAGGAAATTCCAAGTGGAAATTGATAGTAAATAAGCTCAGAGGTTAGGATTTGTTAAACTTGAAGATGTGACAACTTCATTTTGATCAGAAGTTAAGAATCCCACACACAGCCCCAAACGTGTTTTGTTTACTGCTCAGTAGACTGAGATATTGCAACTTGTTGTCCTGATAACCTCCTGGGGAGGTAGGTTTGGTTGTTAGGTGGACTAGGGCACTGGATAGAGGACAGCCGTGAAAACAGTAATCCTGTGTGAGAGATAGCTTCAGTTCAGGTCAACAAATATTAATTCAAGTTTCTATTATGAAGTGTTATATATGATGCTAGATGTGGGAGAGACCAACCTGCCCTTCAAAATTTTGGCTGCTTCTTAAATATGGCAAAGAAAAATCTCTTACTTGGATTACATGAATTGCTTTCATATAGTAAAATGTTGCAATCGCACAGTGATTGCTTCAGTCCTGAAGTATCAAAGTAGGTCATCAATCCTTATGGGGCCAATCTGAAATAGGCTAAATGTATGACCAATCTGTCTTCTGGACATGGAGAAATGTGATGGCAAATCGGCATTGAAACTGCTAGGTAGCTTCAATTATAGAAGTACAGGGATCCATTTGGGCTTAAGTCGTTGCACATTAAGGGATCAAGATAGACAGAAATAAATAACAAACAAATTACTACCTCTCCAAAGAGGTACTTGTTTTCTTTTTCTAAGTACAGGTCATTCAAGACCACATTTTCCTTTTACTGTCACATTCAGTGGAATTGTGAACAAGCAGCAGTGTTTAATAGCCAACTCCAAGAGATATTAATTTTCACTACAAGTTCAAAGTGGAAATAATTCTATAGAATAGAGCAAACAGGATGCTTGAAAGAATTACTGAAGATCACTCTGCATGGTGGTTAAGAATGTTTGCTCTGGAGTCTGCAGTGAAAACCTAGTTTCCACAATAGTATCTACTTGAGCCAGAGGTAACCTATGGCAACACTTGATGTTATCGGGAGAATTAAAGGCGCCTATCAGTGTGTTAAGAGTCTATCAGTGTCCTCAAGTGCAAAATCCTGCTACGAATGTGCAAGTAAATGTGCCATTGGCTTCAGACTGACGGCACTCTTGAGATTGTTCTCTGGAGATGCCACAATCAAGAAAACCAAGGCAGAATAATTTTTAATTGAAAGCTGGAATGCAAGAAGTAGAAAAAAAGGGCATGATAGAACTCTTCTCAAATAATTTCACTTGGCATCCGATGAACGGCGCCTACGTAATAAAACAAAACAGTCTGACATCCAACTGAGTAAGTTATAAACTGGGATGCTAATGTCTGTCTGAACAGTGTCTACAGGCTCCTCATCCCGAGTGTGTGGGATCAAAAATACTCGCTCCCCTATTCGGCTTTAGGGAGTCCACTTAACTCTTTTAGCCCCCGCTTTCTGGAAAACGGGATAACAAAACATTATTCTCACAGAGTGATGGCGCGGGTACCGCACAGCAGTACTGCCCCCCCACCACCTGCAGCGGCTTGCAGACTCTGCGGGCCAAGAAAAGCGCATGAGGGCGGGCAGGGTAGCAGGACCCGGAGCCGAGTCAGCAGCCTGCTTCTAGAGCGGGGTACGCTGGTTCACCCCTGTCCACCTCAGAGGTCCCCGAAGGAGACAGATCCGCTCATACCCCCGAAAGCTCTTTCTTAAAGCGCCAAGCATCAGCCAGTGTTGCGCATCCGCAGGGCCGTGGGCCCCCGCGCTTGCTCCCGGCGGCCGGGATGGGCGGATCCGCTGCCAGGTGAGCGCGAGGAGTCCCCGGCCGCGCATCCCAGACCACCACCCCAAAGAACTTTCTAGCACTTTCCACACCTGCCGCTTCCCGGGCCCCCACCCCCA
>CABHPP010124763.1:46057-66955 GCA_902168425.1 Peromyscus attwateri | reverse complement strand
ATATATATATATATATATATATATATATGTTTTTATCTTTTTAAAATGTGACTAACATATCTTGGAAGGTGAATACCAATGCAATTCAAGAATAAAGTCTTCTGCTGGGATATATCTAAATAGTAGAGTACCTGCCTATGAAGTATTAGACTTTGGATTTGATTCTCAAATACCAAAAAAAAAAAAAAAAAAAGCAACAAAAAAATAATAAAACCTAGATAGACTTATAGGATACAAATGGAACAGTATAAAAAACAATTAAAACCAGTATTTGTTTGTTGTTGGTTTACAAGGTAAGCATTGAAATAGTACACTGAGAAGGTTCTGTGTTAAGAAAAGCTGTTTAACTTATTGAATATACTCACAAATGTTCTTTTTCTCCTATTTTTGCTACATTTTTTCTTAGGCCCGATTACAACGAAATGGTTGGAGAATGCTGGCTGCAGAGTGC
Source organism: Peromyscus attwateri (assembly GCA_902168425.1). NCBI lineage: Eukaryota > Metazoa > Chordata > Mammalia > Rodentia > Cricetidae > Peromyscus > Peromyscus attwateri. The sequence goes on along the minus strand of CABHPP010124763.1, from coordinate 66,504 downwards.
CAGAGTAGCTAGAAAGGCTGGGCACCATCAGACAGCCTACAATGCTCTCCTTAATGCAGGAGAATCGCGACTTGCAGAACTGTATGTGGAAAGGGCGAAATGGCTATGGTCCAAGGTACTGGCCAAGGGAACCTCATCACAAAATGTTCTGTTGGATTTACATACTTCTGTCCACATCCAGCTGGGAAAACCCTGTGTCCAAATTCAGAACTCTCCTTTTCTGTCCTTTTCTTCATTCTCTACTATAGTCTAGGTAGGAAGATTCCTCCTTCTATTCTGCAGTCCTCAAATACCCTCCTATTTTAAATCTTATGGTAAAGTTCTCTCAATTTTCATCTGTCCTAATATTTCTGAGGAAAATACCAAGTCTCTATTTTACTTTGTGTATGTAGTAGGTCCTCAGTATGTACTTAAATGTATATAAATGTTTGTAACACTGTCTTGCTTATTGATGTTGGGAAGCACTTCTGTGTGAACTTGCCAGTGTTACTATCAAGATGTACTTCTGTCATCCTGTCAGGAAGGGCTTAGCTTCAGAACAGATACTCTCAGCAGCCCCCAGATTCCAGTAATAGAAATAGGAACCTTTTTTTTTTTTTTTTTTTTTTTTTTTTTTTTTTAGATTTATTATGTATACAGCATGTATGCCTGCAGGCCAGAAGAGGGCACCAGATCTCATTACAGATGGTTGTGAGCCACCATGTGGTTGCTGGAAATTGAACTCAGGACCTTAGGAAGAGCAGCCAGTGCTCTTAACCTCTGAGCCATCTCTCCAGCCCCCCCTGGAACTTTTTGAATGTATGAACTACTTACCTATTTTATGTCCTATGTTTAAATGATAGTCACTAGTTTAGAATTAATACTAGGCACAGAATGTTTTGCAGTTGACAGTTTTGTAGCTAAAGTGATGCCATATGTGATTGTAGAAACTTGGTGGTGACTAAGAGAGGACATAGGAGATGTTTCCTGGACCAATGCAGAAAGTGGTAATTGAGCCCATGTTATGTGAGCTAGTGTTAGTCTTTGTATTGCCTAAACTCAATATGCTTGAAATGCAGTTCGTTACCTAATACCTATTTCTCTTCTCATGTTGCTTATTTTTCTGAACAAGCCTCACTTCCGTCCCTTTATCTAAAAAAAATCTGGGCTTTATCTTAAACTCTTTCCTCATCCAACTTTAGGCTAAATATTTGCTCTTTAACTTTAGAAAGATTTCTTGAGTCATCTTTTTCATCCTTTTTTTTTTTTTTTAAATGATTCATTTATTTTTATCTTATATGCCTACATGTCTGTGTGAGGGTGTCAGGTCCCCTGGAACTGGAACTACAAACAGTTGTGAGGTGCCATGTGGGTTCTGGGAATTGAACCCAGGTCCTCTGTAAGAACAGCCAGTGCTCTCAACCACTGAGCCATTTCTCCAGCCCTATCATCCTATTTTAATTCATGCCATTATTTTCAGCCTCTAACAATGTCCACAATCTTCTTATGGATCTCATAATTTCCCTGTTTATATTAGTGTAGTCTGTAACCTTTGCAGAATGTATTTTGAAACATACTGCTTCTTCAAAAGATTCAATACTTCAAAGTATTCTTTTTTTTTTTTTTTTTTTAAAGATTTATTTATTTATTATGTATACAGTGTTCTGCCTGTGTGTATCCCTGCAGGCCAGATGAGGGCACCAGTTCTCATTACAGATGGTTGTGAGCCACCATGTGGTTGCTGGGAATTGAACTCGGGACCTCTGGAAGAACAACCAGTGCTCTTAACACCTGAGCCATCTCTCCAGCCCCCCAAAGTATTCTTTATACAGTTTAGATTGTCTAACTCTGGGAAGTACACAAGGCCGTTTCTGGTTGAGTGCTATCCTATCCCTTCAGCTTCATTTGTCCCTGTCTCACAAATACTTTATATAGGTTTCACCTAAAATGAGGCTGCTGGTGCTACTCAACTTAGGTTGCGGTTCCATCCCAATAAGCACATTGTAAGTTGAAAATGCCATTAGGTCAGAAGTGCATTTTATCTATCAGACCTAACAAACACTGAAGCTTAACAATGTTAGTCACCCCTTTCTTAGCTTAGCTTTGCTTTCCCTGCTTTTAGCAACCTCAGGTCAACCTGTGGCTGAGAATGTTAAATGGGAAATAGTAAATTTTAAATAACTTACACTACAGTGTATTCTTTAATTGTTGTTTTATTATTAGTGATTGTTATTAATTTCTTATTGTACCTTATTCATAAATTCAATTTTACTATGGGTATACATGTTTGAGAAAAACCTAGTACCTGTAGGGTTTTTACTGTTCACAATTTGAGGCATCTATTTGAGGTCTTGTAACATACCCCTGTAAAGAAAGGGGACTGCATACTGTTAAGTATCAGTTGTTTACTTTTATCAGTATGTTGACTGGGAACTATGGCTCACTACCACTGCTTGGTCATAGGTCATAATTTAAAGTATTGTTTCTGCCTAGTGTGGTAGCTTAGGCCTGTAATTATAGTACTCAGGAGACAGAGATGCTAGAAGATCATCACAACTCAAGGGCAGTGTGGCCCAGATAATGAGTTCCATTCCAGCCAGGGCCTTATAATGACCACATTCAAACCCTCAAGCGCATAAATTCAAAATTTGTGTTCCTGGAGCTGAAGAGATGACTAGTAATTAATAATATTTGTTCTCTTGTAAAGGACCTGGGTTTTAGTCCCAGCATCCACATCAAGTGGCTCATAACCATCTGTAACTACAGTTCTTGGGGATCTGGTACCCTCTTCTGGCCTTTGAGTACACCTGCACATATATGGTGCAAGTACACATACTCAGGCCCACACTCATACACATAGAATAAAATCTATGTGTAGATTCACTAAAGTGCCATTCACTAAATTGTGTGCCAGGAAGATTTCTACTCATTTTTTAAGACCAAATTCAGATTTTTTTTTTTTTCTGTATAAGATCAAAACCAGTTTTTTTTTTTTTTTAATCTTTCCTGACTACTGTGTGGGGCGTTTACCCACCAACCCCACAGCTCCCCAGAGTTTTCTTGAGTGTGAGCAGCAGGAAATATTAGATAGAGGATTTATTGCGGAGACTCTTTCGGAGATAAACAGAAAATAAAGGATAGCCTCGAGAGGTCCTGGAACCTATTCCAACGGCCCGACTGTCTCTGCCCCAGGGTTTTTATAGAGACGCCAAGGGGTGGAGCAAATGACCTCCTCCCCCAGCACATCCAAGTGCAGACCATCTCAGACACCTGCACTCAGGACAGTGGTCCTAATCATCCTCTATGCGGACCTGCTGGGTAAAGCCACGAGGAACCCGAGAACGGGCTCCCACACTACTGGTCTCTTTATTTTCCTGTACCTTAGATTTTGGGGACTCCTTTCTCTATCCCTAAAATACCCATCTGTGTTTATATCTTACAGCACCTCAACATGTTGGTGTTTTACATAGTTTGTTTCCTCAGTTGATTGTGAATTCTTTTATTCTTTTTGTTTGGTTGCTTGGTTTGGTTTTGTTGGGATAAGATCTAACTGTAGACAAGGCTGACCTTGAACTTTGTGGTCCACCTGCCTGCATCTTCTGAGTGGTGGAAATATAGACATACAACACCAAGTCCTGTTAACTGAACTTTTAAAGTCAGAGATTTTAATTTATGGATCATTGTTATTCCAAATCACCTGTATATATCTTCAGTTCCTTGTACTTTAATTTTAAAATGATTGAGTAAATGGATGAATGATTAAAGAATTCTACATGAAATGAGTCAGTGCTTCTTTAGAACTTTAATTAGTAGTGAGAGATAAAAATTAATTTACAAATGAATTTGGTTTTTTTTTTTTTTTGGTTTTTTTTTTTTTTGTTTTTTTTTTGAGACAGGGTTTCTCTGTGTAGCTTTGCGCCTTTCCTGGAACTCACTTGGTAGCCCAGGCTGGCCTCGAACTCACAGAGATCCGCCTGCCTCTGCCTCCCGAGTGCTGGGATTAAAGGCGTGCGCCACCACCGCCCGGCACAAATGAATTTGTTAAGGCAAAGTTTCTCTGTGTAGCCCTGGTGGCCCTGAACTTAGATTCACCTGCCTCTGCCTCCCAAGTGCTGGAATTAACATGTGCCACCACTGTCTGGCTAAGAATATATTCTTAAATTAAAAACTTGTTAATTATCTTTTTTCTTTTAGGGTGATGTTCACCAGGCACTTATTGTTCTTCAAAAGGGTGTTGAATTATGTTTTCCTGAAAATAAATCCCCAACTGAGAGTAAGCACATGTTAATCCATGGACGAGCTACACTGCTAGTTGGCCGGTTTATGGAAGAAACAGCTAACTTTGAAAGCAATGCGATTATGAAGAAATATAAAGTAAGTATATATGTAATGTAAAGCATTTGTTTTTTTAATGGATGAAATGATTTTTTAAGTCTGTATTGAAGTACATATATATGTAATAGTACTCAGAAAAACTTTTCATAAATAAAATCATAAGTATATGGAATTATCACAAATAAATACATGTATGAAAACTACCACTCCAGATTAGAAATTGTTGCACAGTGAATCTACTCTTTAAACCAACTACCAAATCATGAAGTAGTATAATTAGCACGCTATAACCCCCTCCTTTTACCACAGTAATATTCTTATCTTCCTATACAAAGTTAACCATATCTGAGCCTAAGTGCTTTTAGTTAGGTCTCATGATTTAAAGCTTGCTATATAGTCAAAGATGACCTTAGAATTCTGATTCTCCTGCCTCCTCCTGAGTGCTAGGGTTAGAGTGTGCACCACCACTACTAGTTTAATCTACTGCTGAGACTTGAACTCAGAACCTTGTCTATCTTAGGCAAGCACTCTACCAACTGAGCAACATCTCCAGCCCATGGAATTTCTTTATAAAAAATAATACATAACTTCTCTACCAGGTATTAAATTTTGCAAGATGATGATATAAAATTATAAAAGACAAATCTCCCAGTAATGTATGAAAGAAAATGGAAATTCAAAATTACCTAGGACTTTTATTCTAAAAATTCATAAAAATTGATGAAGTAGAATTATTCAGAAAGTAGATGAATGGTTTTCAGAGCTGGGGGTGAGAGATGGGTAATGATAACCAGTCACTGCAGAGTTTTGTGGGGTTTTTTATTTTTGAAGTGATGATGACAGTGTTCTAGTATTCGGTAATGGTGATGGTTTCCCAACTCTGATAAAATTTTTTAAAAATGGAAACTTGAAAAGTATGAATTTGGCACTGGGGATGTTGCTCAGGTGGTAGAATGTTTGTCATACAAGCTTAAAAACCTGAGTTGAATTCCCAGCCCCAACTTGAAAAAGCCAGGTGTTGATGGAGTCCTGGCTTGACATGCAGGAGGCCCTGTGTTATATCCCCTGCACTATACCAACTCTTTGAGTGGTAGCAAACAGGTCTGTAATATCAGTGCTCCATAGGAGGAAATGAAAGGGTCAAGAATTCAAGGTCATCCTCTGCCTCATCCACTAGCTCGACAACCAGAGCTATATAAAGTCTGTCTGCAAAAGCTGGGTGCCACGGTATGCATTTGTAACCAAAGAGGTGGAGAGACAGGAGAACTCTAAGGACTTGCTGGCTGCCAGTCCAGCTGAATCAGAGGTTAAGTACGAGACTGTTTCTCCAAAAGAAGGTTGAGAGCAATCAAGGAAGACGCCCAACATCAACCCCTAGCATTCACATACACATACGTATACATACATCTGAATATGTACACACATATCTACACATATAAAATAAAGTGTGAGCTTTATAGTATGTGAATTATACTTAGACCTATTCCTTCTTAAATTACCTAAATCAAATTTAAGTGGAGTGTGGTGGCACATACCTTTAATCTCAGCACTCTCTGAGTCCAAGGCCAGCCTGATATACATAGAGATTTCCAGAGCAGTCAGGGCTATATTGTAAGACCCTGTCTCAAGAAACAAAAATGAATTGAAAAATATAACTATAAAATGTTTTATTATATTTATTTGTGTGCATGTTTGTGTGTACTTGGCATATATGTACACAATAAATTTTTATTTTTTAAAAACATTTCATTTTTAATTATATGTATGTATGTATATTTATATATGAGGGCTTAATATGCATGTGAGTGGAGGTGCCTAAGGAGAACAGAGAGAGTGTTGGATCCCCTAGAGCTGAGGTTGTAGGTGATTGTGGCTATGGGTACTGAGAACCAACTCCACAAGTGCTTTTAACCTTGAGTCATCTGTCTACCCTCTTTTTAATAATTTTTAAAAATATAAAATGAAAAAAATACCACAATCTCCAAGTAACTAATGCTTGGAAAGCTAGGAAGCTGTGTGAGAAAAAGATAATCTTTGACTATCTAAATAGCTAACTTTACTTCAAAGTGGGCTTAATATGCCTAAAACTGAAACGCTAAACTTATAAACTTAAAGATAAAAGATATAGAGGGAAATCTTTTTTTACCTTAGTTTAGGCAAAAGTTTCTTAGGTCAAAAAAAGCCTTAACCAGAAAAGAAAGCCTTATAAATTGGAGTTCCATGAAAGCTAAAGCATACTGTAGAAAAGACACTGTCAAGAAAGCCATTGGCTAGGGGGAAATATGCTGTGTATCTACCAGCAGGCTTATATGTTAATTATAAAGAACTCAGGACAAATAACTCAATATATCTATCAAAACCTGTAATAGACACTTCTTACAGAGTACATATAAATGGATGAAAGGCACAGGAAAAGATGTTTAATGCCATTAATTAGTAGTAAGGTTCAAATTAAAATCACAGTGAAATAACCAAAGGTTAGAATGGCTAATGTCTAAAAGACTAGCAAACCAATTATTGTGACAACTAGATCTCCTCATGGCTGGTAGCAGTATAAAATTTAACATGAACCTAGGATATGCCAGCCATTTTATTTCTAGATATGTAACCAAGAGAAAGAGTTCCTTAACTCCATAAAAACAGTAATTGTAATTTTATTCATTAAAAACAAAATAGGCCATCTGGTCTACCACAGAAAAATGGATAAGCAAAACTATGGTGTGGTTATACAATAGAATGCTACTCCACAATTATTAAAAATGAATTCTTAGGTGTGGGGCATAGTGGTACACACACCTATAATACCAGCACCCAGGAAGTAAAAGCAGAAGCATCATGAGTCAAGGTCAGCCTGGGCTATATTATGAGACCAGGTCTCTGAAAAAAGAGAGAAAAATGAGCTTTTGGTACATGCAGCAATGCACATGTATATCACAGACATGTTTAATGAAAGAAGAGGGATATGATATATGCATTTTTTATGTCATATTAAACCAGAGTAAGTAAGTAATACATATTGATAGAAATATCAATATTTGTGTGGCCAATAGGTACAGGACAAGACTTGTGGCAAAGGAAGGTACACAGGAACTCCAGAAACAGTTGTATTAATAAATACTCATTATTTTAATTGGTGTCATTACACCACAGATATACTTATTTGTCAAAAGCCTATATACTCAGGGTACGTAATTTATATGAAAATTATGCCTCAGAAAAATGGGTGTAGATTTTTTTAAAAGTACAACTTAGGGAGCTGGGGAGATGGTTCAGCAGTTAAGTGCTTGCTATCCTAGTACAAAAACTGTAATTCGGAATCCTAGAAACCTATGTAAATGGTGGGAACATGTGGCAGCTTGCCTGTAATTCCCTAGGAAGGCAGAAACATGGCAGCCCCAGAACAAGCTAGCTATCAATACTAACCATATTGACAAACTCTTAGTTTGATTCAGAGATTCTGCCTCGATCAATAAGGTGGAAGAGCAATTGAGGATGGTTCCAGAAATAAAGCTAAGGTCTACACATGTGCTGCAAAAACATGTATATATGTATACATTCATATACCACATACATAAGAAATGGAAAAATAAAAATGTAAAATAAAAATCAAAAGCATTTAGAATAGCATCAAAAATAAAAAGTACCAGAATAGGGGATTTAGCTCAGTAGTAGAGTGCTTTAGCAATCGTAGAGTCCTGGGTTAAGTTCTCAGCTCCACCAAAAAAAAAAAAAAAAAAAAAAAAAATACAAACTGAACAGGTTGCAGGTTGCATGTATGCATTTACGAGAATGTGTGTGTGTGTGTGTTACTGAAAAGGAAGCTATTAATTTGAAAGAGACCAAGGAATATATGAGAGGGTTGGGAGGGGGAAATGATGTAATTATAATCTCAATTTTTTTTAAGAAAACCTCTATAGTAAAAAAATTTCTGGAACATTATTGGGTGAGCTTTTAATTTTATTTATTTATTTTTATGTGTATAGGTCTTTAACCTGCATGTATGTCTGTAAATCATACACCTGGTGCCACTGCAGGCCCAGACAGATCCCCTAGAGCTGGAGTTACAGATGGTTGTGAGCTGTCATGTGGGTGCTGGGAATTGAACCTGGTTCTTTGGCAGAGCATCCAGTGCTCTTAACCACTGAGTAGTCTCTCCAGCCCTTGTGTGCAGCTTTTAAAAGACCTAAATAAATTGAGAATGTAGCACAGTTTAGAATGAGAAGACTCAATAATGTAAAGACGTCATTTCACTATAAAATGACCTGTAAGTTTGATGCAGTCTTCATAAAAAACTAATAGGTAATTGACAATTGGAATTTGAGAGTTATGTGGAAATGCAAAGGCTTATAATAACCAAGAGATTTTGTTTCTCTAATGTCTTAGTTTTTTTATTTTGAAATAATCATAAACTTAAACATTAGGTGGCAAGGGAAGCACATAGAATTCCTGTATGGAATTAGTTTTCTCTAAGTAACTTGTACAACCATAGTTCTCTTTTCAGAAATCTTACCACTTTTGTCAACAATGTCTTTTCCGTGTCTGGAATCCAGTCCAGGATCCTATCTAGTATTAGCTGTCATATAGCCTTAACATACTCCAGCATAGCCAAGATACCTTTACAGTGTCATATGAGGTTGAATGCACACAGAAAATAGATGGCAAATGAAAAGAGATAATCAAAATTTTAATAAATAACCATGTTAAAGGAAATCAACAAAGATGGTGGTGAATCGTTACCACTTCTAGATCAGAAGGAACAAAATGGGAGAACATTTACTGAAGTAAAGGATTATTACTGTAGGAAGAAGTCATTGGACCATGCCTTGAACTTACAGCTCAGCAGGAAGAAAACCATAGATTTTAACAACCTTGACTCACTCCAGCTTTCTAATCTCCTAGACCCGATTAGAAGCTACAGGGTAAACAGGCTCAATGATAGAAGTCATCAGTGCCAATCTCTTGCATCCCTAAGCAGGGTAGAAAAGCTATAGTGTAGTAACTATATCTGTTGGGGAAACCAGAGACTAACCAGCATACATACATGTCAAGACCTATAAAGGTTTTATAATCAAAATACTATATTCATATGCAATTAGATAAACCAGTAAGACAGAATAATTTTATAAACAGACAAGTTATAAATTATTATGGAGTACTGAAAAACAATTCTCAAGACATGGTGCTGTGTCATTTAGATGTTTTACAGGGGGGAATAGTTGATCTCTTCTTTACGTCATAAACAAATCAACCATTAGTCTAAGCCAGGACTTCCTTTTTAGGGATGGGGTGGGTAGTTGAAGTCAGTTCTTTCGTTGTATCTCTGGTTCACCTGGTACTCAGTTGTGCAGCTCATGTGAGCTTCATACTCATGGCACTTTTGCCTCAGTAGCCTCAGTGCAACATGATAAGACATGTCTACAAACAAACCAGTAACATTAACCATAGGAGAAACTGTAATTTCATAAGAGGCTCATATCATGAATATAATCTGACCTAGCATGCCTGCATAGGTTTTGTGTAAGAATGTCTTATTTGAGATGGGTTTTGGTTTCTGATTGTCTGGGGCTTTGGATTTGTGTATGTTGTTTTGAGACAGTATCCGAAATTGGCCTGGAACTCACTATGTATATGTATCCTAGGTTTGTCTCAAACTTACTGAAAGCCTGCTGCCTTAGCTTCCTGAATGCTGGTATTACAGGTGTTATCTATCACACCTGGCTAGAATGTTTATCAACACCATTTGAGCTTATTATTCTGATGGAATACTATGTATCAAACCAAAGTTAAAACACAACAACTTGAATTTGCTGTGTGCTGCATACTTTTGATATTTAATCACCTATTAGTACTTTATGCTCCAGCCTAATAATGAGATTTGTTTAGATATGTATCTTATGTCTTTTTCATAGGATGTGACCTTGTTTCTGCCAGAGTGGGAAGATGGGCATTTCTACCTTGCCAAGTACTATGACAAATTGATGCCCATGGTAACAGACAACAAAATGGAGAAGCAAGGTGATCTCATCCGGTATATAGTCCTGCATTTTGGAAGGTGAGTATGAGAACCACATGTTTGAAATTAAATATGGTGAATTTATCACATACCATAGCATATTCAGGGAGTTTTCTGTTTTACTATGCATGGATTCATTCTACCAACTTAAATGAGAAAGAATATTTTTCCTTCTTTTTTCCAATGTTTAATTTGCCTTTATTTACATGTATGAGTGTTTGCCTCCTTGACTGCATGTGAGTATGTTTACCATGTGCCTTACCAGAAGAAGGCATCAGATCTCCTGGAACTGGAGTTACAGATGACCATGAACTGCCTTGTAGGTGCTAGGAAAAGAACCTAGGTCCTCTGTAAGTACAACCAGAGCTGAGCCATCTCTCCAATCCCAGAATATTTTCCTTCATACAACTTTTTTCTTAGTCTTGAAAAATGGTGTGTGTGTGTGTCTGTGTGTGTGTGTGTAGAAAAGGTATATGTAGATACAGTTTTAGAAAATCAATAGTACTGGGCTGCAGATATAACTTAATAGTAGAGCACTTGCATAGCATGTATAACAACAAAAAATTTTTTAATCTGCCATTTGCTGGACATGGTGGTCCATACCTATAATCCCAATACTCAGGAGGCTGGGACAGTCATCGCTCAAATCACTGTCTATAGTATTTCAAAAGACCTTTAACTTAATATATTTAATTGCTAAATATTTAATGGTAATTGAGTATTTCCTCCTAGTCAAATCCTGTAAAAAATTTACAAATAGGGACATTATTTTGAAGTTATACTAAATAAAGAGCTTGTTTTTTTCTTAGTTTGCTTTTGAATTTTATTAACAGAATCTTACTCTATAGCTCAGGCCATTCTTGAACTCATATTCCTCTGCCTCAGTGTGACCACCATGCCTGTCGAGAGCCTATTCTTGAACTAGGCAGAGGATGAAATACAACTTTCTGTTTTGTTTTGTTTTGTTTTGTGAGGTCTTACGTAGCCCAAGCTAGCCTCACACTCACTATGTAGCTAAGTCTGGACTTGAACTTCCTGATCCTCCTGCTCTGGTTGAAATATAACTTTTAATTTCAGATGCCTGTGTGTGTGTGTGTGTGTGTGTGTGTGTGTGTGTGATATACATATATATATATATATATATATATATTTATGCTTAATTTTTCTATTTGGCAAATTATTAATTTATAAGTAATGACAGTTCATAATTCTTGTATTTATGTGCTATTATTTTCTATTGAAAGATTCTGACTTAACAACAATAAACTTATTAAAATAATTCCTTATTTTTAGGTCTTATCATTACTCAGTTAAATATTTCTTTTCAGTAATTAAGCAGTATTTATCCCAAGTTAAAATAACAACACTTAGCCAAATTTCTTTTTCCTAAGAAAATTTCAATTTTTGTGAAATCTAAACTCAATTTCATTAATTTGTTTCTATAGTTGTAATTACTAATAATTATAAATATTATTGGTTTTCTTTATGGCTGTGTTATTAAAGGATAATTCCTGGCTTGTTGACATTTTGAAATGGAATAAGAAACAAGACAATTACTAATTGAATTTTCTTTTCTAGAATAAACAATTTTTAAATTTTTTTTTCTTTACTCTTTGTATACATCAAGGTCCTTAGTATATAGAACATACTCATTACATTTCTTAAATCACACTTCAAAGAAGGAAAGCTACTTTACATTCATTTCTTATGTCTTTTGACTGTTAACATTTTTTTATTGTTGATTTTATTTGTTTGTGGTAGGATCTTGCCTATATAGCCGAGGCTGGCCTCTCAGTCTGCCTGTCTTAGCTTCCTGAATGCTGAGATTATTAAATTTGTAGCACCACGCTCAGCTTCTACTACATACTTATAACTGTTTGGTATTGTTTTATACTGGCATTTAAAGTTTTTTTTTTTTAATTAGATTTCTTCATTTTATGTGTGTTTTCCCTGCACGAATGTATATGTACTATGTATGTGCTTAGAGCCTATGAAAGTCAGAAGAGGGCATCAGATCCTCTGGAAACTGGAGTTATGAATGATAATAAACCACTATGTGGGTGCTGGACATTGATCCTGGGTCCTCTGCAAGAGCAAAAGTGCTCCTAATCACTGTACCACCTCTCCATCCCCTATGTATTTTTAAAGGAGAAAAAATTAGCTGTTATGATATATTCACTTGAATAACTGAATGTGCCTTGAATAATTATGTTATTACTGCTTTAGTGTGAATTATTGTCCTCAAAAACAGTTTAATTAGGGAATGAAACTTTAAATATATAAAACACTTAGGTATGTAATAGAATTTGTTTGCAGATATAAAAATGAATGATACAAATATTAACAAAAAAAATTGCCTGGCAGGGAAGATATCATGATTACAAAGATCATGAGTTATCAGGAAGATGGTTTTCCTCAGATAAGCTTAGCCATTATACTCTAGATGTGCTGACCCCCATGGTTTCTCCAAATGTGGAAAACCCACTGCATAATTTGTGGTAGTAGGATTTTGTGTTCACACTTTTCTCCAGGAATGAATGGAGCTGTATGTGCAGCATACCAGAAATAAAGCAGACACACCTATAAGTTATATACTGAGGGCAAGTTTATGGTAAAAACTCAAGCTACTGGCTTTGTGATTGTTGTTTGAATCTTAGATGGTCTTACAATAAAAACAAAAACAAAAAAAACCTAGAGCCAAATATTGGGGTGAAAGCTGAAAAATCAGAGAAGTAGAGCAAGCCACAGCCACCACCTATTACCTCACCAACTCCACAAATCCTCAGACTAAAAGCCTCTGAGTCCTCACCCAAAAGGGTCTCAGCTGAACTGTTTTAGTTCCTGTTTCCTCAGGTCTTATATACCTTTTTCCACCCTGACATCACTTACTGGGATTAAAGACATGTGTGCTTCCCAGTACTGGGATTAAAGGTGTGTGCCACCACTGCCTGGCTCTGTTTCCAGTGTGGCCTTGAACTCACAGAGATCCAGGCGGATTTCTGCCTCCTGAGTGATAGGGTTAAGGGAGTGTGCCACCACTGTCTGGCTTCTATGTCTAATCTTTAATTAGTCAAGCTTTATTAGGGTACACAATATATCACCACCCATGATTATAAAAATATATCTTTTCATCATCAGCTGCAAAGGAAGAAAAATGCAGAAATGTAATTTTCTAGAAATACAATGATTAGGCCTGACCAAGCTTATTGCCATGGAATACAAATGAAGGTACAGATTGTAAGGACCATTTGAAGGAAGTATTAAAATACTTTGACTAACTCTCAAAACATCTATACTTGTTAATGCTAACTGAATACTTTATCAAGAAAAGATGAATCGGGGAGGGAATAACCTACTAGGAAGAAATATCAGTACCATTGTTTCAGGGGCTAGGGTTATATCTCAGTAGGTAGGGTGCTTGCTTAGCATGCATGAAGCCCTGGGTTTGATATGTGGCACCAAAGAAAGACCCATGCCTGTAGTCTCTGGCTTAGGAGATAGAGGCAGAGGATTCAGGGTCTCATCCTCCACTGCATACTGAGGTCAAGACCAGAGAGATGGCTAAGTATGTGATATCATAGTTTTTGTCAGAAGGCTGTACATAACTAAAGTGGTAGTTTAAGTCTTTAAATTCTAATTCATATAATCTAAAAAAGAACTGTGCTAATCATATTTCTCATTTATATAATTGCAGATCTCTTCAGTATGGAAATCAATTCATATATCAGTCAATGCCACGAATGTTATCACTATGGCTTGATTTTGGTGCTAAGGCATACGAATGGGAAAAAGGTATAATTCTTTATATAAAAATTTTAAGGCACTAGAAAGAATTATAACTTTGGTATAAAATAACATTTGGTGCGGTGGTGGCGCACGCCTTTAATCCCAGCACTCGGGAGGCAGAGGCAGGCGGATCTCTGTGAGTTCGAGGCCAGCCTGGTCTCCCAAGCGAGTTCCAGGAAAGGCGCAAAGCTACACAGAGAAACCCTGTCTCGAAAAACCAAAAAAAAAAAAAATAATAATAATAATAATAACATTTGGCATCACAATCTCACTTACAAAAAAACAGTAATAAGTTTGATAATTAAAATGTTATAATGTTGTAAGAAACAAAGGATGGGGGCTGGAGAGATGGCTCAGCAATTAAGAGCACATACTGCTCTTGAAGAAGATCTGAGTTTAATGCCAGCACCCATGTCAGGCAGTAGATCCAAAGCTGCTGTCCTCCACAGGTACCCACACTCATGTGCACATGTGCATGTTACACACACACACACACACACACACACACACACACACACAATTGAAAAAGAAGTTTTTTGAAAAGAAATAAAGTGTGAAAAGAAAGGGAAAGATAGACTTTCAAAGTGGTTGTGATTCAGGAATGAAAAGTAATAGTCTTCATTTTTTGATAACTCTAACACTTTGAAAGATACCAGTTTAAGCATGTAATTCACCCTAAAATTTACTATGGATGATAAAACCAAATGCCTCTTAGACCTAAATGCTTTTCTCATTTACACAAACTATCCAGCAAACTAGCTGTGGGCATGCAGATAATGTATTTTAAAGGCAGTTTTTATCACATTTTTTTTTCTGTGAATGGAATTAATGCACTGATGTCTTATTATTTTTTTTTCCCTGTCTCAAACTGTTTTTCCCCCTAGGTGGCCGTTCTGATCGTATGCAAATGAGAAATGATTTGGCTAAAATAAACAGTGTTCTTACAGAGCACACAAATCGGTTAGCTCCATATCAGTTTTTGACTGCTTTTTCACAGTTGATCTCTCGAATTTGTCATTCTCATGATGAAGTGTTTGTTGTCTTGATGGAAATAATAGCCAAGGTGTTTCTGGCCTATCCTCAGCAAGCAATGTGGATGATGACAGCTGTGTCAAAGGTAATACATTAGTTAGTCACCAGAGTGTCTCCTAACACTTATGGCAG
Organism: Peromyscus attwateri; assembly: GCA_902168425.1. NCBI lineage: Eukaryota > Metazoa > Chordata > Mammalia > Rodentia > Cricetidae > Peromyscus > Peromyscus attwateri. The sequence goes on along the minus strand of CABHPP010124763.1, from coordinate 51,227 downwards.
ATTCTTTTTTTTTTTTTTTTTTTTTTTTTTTTTAAAGATTTATTTATTTATTATGTATACAGTGTTTGCCTGCATGTATGCCTGCGGGTCAGAAGAGGGCACCAGATCTCACAGACGGTTGTGAGCCACCATGTGGGTGCTGGGAATTGAACTCAGGACCTCTGGAAGAGCAGCCAGTGTTCTTAACCGCTGAGCCATCTCTCCAGCACTATGGCAGATTCTTAAAGCAAATATGTAAATACTAGTTCCAGGGTTCTGACTTATATTAAGTTGGTAATTTTTAAATACTTTCTAACAGAGAAAAATTTTACCTTGTTTAAATATTTTGAGATACTTATCAAATGAGAATTGACCAGTATGTTAAGATTAAAGACTTGAACGTGTTTTTTCCTCATAAAGTTTTTTTGTAAATAGTTATGATAACTAGTTTTTTAGAGATTTTTGTATATGAATATTTTGCTTGGATGTATATCTGTGCACCACTTGCATGCCTGGTGCCCACCAAGGTCAGAGGAAGGTATTGGATCCACTGGAATTGGAATTATAAATGGTTGTAAGTTGCCATGTGAGTGCTGGGAATTGAACCTAGGTCCTCTGTGAAAACAACTGCTCTTAATCGCTAAGCCATTTCTCCAGGCCTATGATTGCTTTCTTTTCCTGAGTATTTTAGTTCAAAATATTTAGTCTAATACTAAAACAAGGACTGTATTACTAGTGGGCATGTATACATTGATTAGTATATTTAATGGGTAAATATTATAGAAAAGTTAGTATACAAATAAAAAGAAAATTAAAATTCAGACTATTCATTATTATTTTCTCATAACTTATGTATATTTTCTAATCATATTTTAACAGTAAATTTTAAATTGATAATTTAATATTTTCACTCAAATATTAAATAATTAACTTTAACATTAGATAAACTATATTAATATTCTTTGAAAACACATTTTAGTAATTGGATAAAATTATAAAATAACTAAGCATTCATTAAATCATTAAATTTTTGTTTGCTTTCTATTTTTCTTTTCTTTTTTTCTTTTTTTTTTTGTTTTGCTACATCTCTTAATATCAGATTGTTTCTTCTGTGTAGATCCCATCAAGGGAATTCACCGGTTATAGGATTAAAATTTCTTTATGGCTCTCTTGATGTTATCAAATTGATTTCCTGTATGCTTATCATTATAAACTCACATTATGAGTATTGTTTATGTTGTTTTTGCCAATCAGGTTTCATATATAATTGTCTCTACTTTTTTTTTTTTTAATTGACAGTCTTCTTATCCCATGCGTGTGAACAGATGCAAAGAAATTCTTACCAAAGCTATCCATATGAAAAAGTCTTTAGAAAAGTTTGTTGGAGATGCAACTCGCCTAACAGACAAGCTACTAGAATTGTGCAACAAATCGGTACTGTCACAGGTCTTATTGCTTATCAACCAATGTTAAATAATGTTATACAAGAACTTACATGTAATTTGAGCTGTTTTTCATTAAAATTTTTAAGTACATCAGTATACATGTATCAAAATGTATCAAATGGTATATTTTAATGAATCTTTTCTACCTCCTCCCCTATTCTTCATAGTACTAGAGATTGAACTGGAAACCTGATCTTGCTAAGCAAGGGCTTTACCACTGAGCTACACCTCTACCCCTATATAATTTATCTTAATAAATCTGTTTTTTAAACTTGTAACTTGTATGTCCCTCTTCCAGATATCCTCTGCATTTCTGAGTTTTTCTGAAAATAATACTTTTAATAGTTTTCAATAGTTTTAATTAAATGATTAAATCAACCATAAAAATCCATGTAAAATGTATTAAAGCAGTCTCTGATTATATTGTCATATCCTTAAGTTTTGAAAACTCGTATATTAACCTACATGTATGATAGAAAAGAGAATGGAGGATTTTTTATTAGTTGGTTGCCAAGTGTTGGATTATTGAACCCAAGGCCTTATGCATAATAGGCAATCACTTTACCCATGAGCTTTAGCCCAAGCCCCTGATTTTCATCCTTTCAGTATATAGGCACTGTGCTGAGGGAACAAAGACGACTAATAGAAACCTGCCTTGAATTGCTAATAGATTTATAGGAAAATAAGCAGATGGCTATCGTTTGGAGTAGTAAGCATTATTTTCAGTATACTTGTGACTGAAGTAGGAAGGTGGTTATTTTCAGTATACTTGTGACTGAAGTAGGAAGGTGGTTAATCCTCCACTTCTGTGTAAGGAATTAGGGTAGGAAACAAAAGACTGCAGGAGAGATAAAAGTGTGTGGAGGATTATTAAAGGGAGAGGTTCTTGATTAGGTAAATAGCTAGTGTCCCTTGATAAATAATCAAAATCCATTAATCATTTCTAGGTAAAAAGAGAACAGGTGACCCTATTTTTCCTCCTCCTCTCATGAACAAACTCTTCTCAAAGGGATAGTCACTCATTATTTCCATTAATTCTACTTGACCCCTTATGTACTTGACACTAGGAAAAGCTGTTATTTTGTGGATACTGGCCTTGTGAGTACTTTTCAGGTCAAGTACTTAGTTCTTCATCTGAAACATTCATGGCAAACTACATGTAGGAAATCAGTTCTTTTTCTGATTTTAAAGGTACTCATACTTTATATTGGATATTGTAACTGATGGTAATCTGTTGGAATATCCCGTAATCAAACACACATTGCATTGATCTTTACACTAAGAAATTCAGATATCATTTTATTGCTAAATGAGATTTGATAACCAAAAAAATTTATTTATAGATTTTCTCATGTCTGATAATAGGTCACTGGTTTCTACTAATCTCCTTCAGTCATTAGACACTCCTATGATAAAGGAATTTTTATTCATGAGGTAAAAGAAATGAGATGATTAAAAATACTTAGGACATTGCACATTGCTGAGCAATTGAGATTGTAAAAATGAAATGTTTACTGTGCTTAAAGTTCTCTAATTCAGGGTAAATTCAGAAAAATTGAAATATACTGTTTGTGTTGATTTTTTTTTTTCAGGTTGATGGAAGTAATTCTACATTAAGCATGAGCACTCACTTTAAAATGCTTAAAAAACTGGTAGAAGACCCAACATTTAGTGAAATCCTCATTCCTTTGCAGTCAGTCATGATACCTACTCTTCCATCAATTTTGGGTGCCCATGCTAATCATGACCCATTTCCTGGGCATTGGGCCTATCTTGCAGGCTTCGATGATGTGGTAAACTTCAGTTTTATATAACTATAATTTTTTAATGTAGTTAAGCTTACAACTTCAAATTAAGGTAAAAATCTAACTGAATTTATTTGCAAAGAAAATCCTAGAAATGTAGAAAAATGGAATTGTCTTGTACTGTGGTACAAAGTTAAGTGTTAAGGAATTATAACCAGCCTTCACATGCTCATATTTCACTATGCTGTGTTTTCACAATTTTATTTTGCTATATTTTCTTTTGTCTTAAAAAATGGAGAGCAGATGAAACAAAATGTGTTTGATTTGCTTCTTAATGAGGAACCAAAATTCAGATAACTTTTTACTGTCCATGTATGCAAGAGTTAATGTGAGCATGTGCCACAGCCCACAGGTTGTCAGTGGATAACCTCAAGTGTTGGTCCTTACCTTCCACTTTGTTTCAGACACAATTTCAAGCTAGGTGGCCCATGAGCTTCCCACAGTTCTCCTGGTTCTGCCTCCCATCTCACCAGAAAGCACTTGGATCATAGACATGCTCCAAACTCAGGTCTTCACACTTGGGTAGCAAGTACTCCACTCACTGAACATCTCCTCAGCCCATCCCTGTTTTTTTAAATGCACTGCTGGGAATGAGCCTGTGGCCTCTTCCTGCTAGGCATAACCTTTTCTTCTGTTCCAACTGCCCAACCATGAAACGTGGCTATAGATGAATGTTTATTTTAAGGAAATAGTGCTGGAGTACTTCTAGGGGAACCTTTGGAAAACTCCCTATTTATTCCAAATTTTCTATGGCTTAGAACGTTTTAAAACTTTTAATAATCATTTACATTTTACATTATAATAATCATGTTTTGTTTTTAACTTAAGCAGTATTTTTTAGTTTACTCATGAGGTAAGCTTCATTTTGTAGATTTTTTTTCAAAAGCAAATTTGTTTCAATTTATAAACTTATTCTTTGAACATTTATATGATGTATTTTGATAATACCTTTCCAACATTATAAATTTTTTTTGGTTATGTAAAATTTTGCGACTGCTTTGAAAGGACTACCTGAATATGCATGTGTAAGAACCTGTTTTGTTGACAAAGTCAGGGTTTGTTTTTGGTTTTGTTTTGTTTTTTACTTCATATCCATTCCTAATATTTAAGAACGTAAATCCCTATTCATAGACAATCTTATTTTTTTTTGGGGGGGGGGAGGTGGTTTTGAGACAGGGTTTCTTTATGTAACAGTCCTGGCTATCCTGGAACTCACTCTGTAGACCTGGCTGGCCTTGAACTCGACAACCTCATTTTTTAGCTTCTTGGTAGCTAAGGTAAAAGGAAAATTTGAAATACTAATTTACTACATATTCCCACTTATTCTTTTTTATTATGATGCATAACTCAATATTTATAATATTCAAATTTAACAAAGAATTCCAGCCTTGTCTTAAATATAACATTCATTATTTTTTAGGTAGAAATTCTTTCTTCACTTCAGAAACCAAAGAAGATCTCTTTAAAGGGCTCAGATGGAAAGTTCTATATCATGATGTGTAAACCAAAAGATGACTTGAGGAAAGACTGTAGACTAATGGAATTCAATTCTTTGATTAACAAGGTTGGAAATCGTTTGCTTTTCTTAAGATTTTTTTATTATTATTATTCTCATGTGTATGTGCACATGAGTATAGGTGTCTGCTAGGGCCGGAGGCATGAGATTCCCTGGAGCTGGAGTTATAGATGGCTGTGAGCCACCTGAGACAGGTACTGAGAACCGAATTTGGGTCCTCAAGAAGATCAGCAAGTACTCTTACCTGCTTAGCCATCTGTCCAGCCCCATTGCTTTTATTTTAGAATTAGGAAAATAGTAGTCATAGTAATGTGGACTTCTCAGTAGGTGGTTAGCTCACTCTTGAAATGTATGTTTTCATTCTCTCTCTCTCTCTCTCTCTCTCTCTCTCTCTCTCTCTCTCTCCCTCCCTCCCTCCCTCCCTC
>CABHPP010124763.1:16489-34031 GCA_902168425.1 Peromyscus attwateri | reverse complement strand
ATATATATATATATATATATATATATATATATATATATATATATATAAATATTTAACTCAGTAGCCTTTACAATCAAATGTCTCTCCAGTTAAAAATCCCAAAGACAGTATAATCCAGACTCTCTGTGATTTCCATCTTTACAGGGCTTATTTTTTATATTACATCTTTAAAGACTTTTTTTAAAAAACTATTTCTTTTTTTTTTTCTTTTTTCTTTTTTTTTCCAGAGCTGAGGACCAAACCCAGGGCCTTGCGCTTGCTATGCAAGCAAGCACTCTACCACTGAGCTAAATCCCCAACCCCACTATTTATTAATATAACTGCATATACTCCTTTTCCTCTCTCTTTCAAGCCCATGTACATTTTTACATATAATGTAAACCATTTAGAATTTTATTTCATCTGAATCTGACTTATTGTGAATCTATAATCCTTCTCTGACCAGGAGAGATTTTAACCTGCCAAACTGCATGTTTAGGAGTGAATCAGCAGCCTTGGCTGCTGACTCCGCCCATTTCAGCTTTTCAGCATGGCAGAGGTAATTCATCTCCAGCTCTGGGAGCCATGCTCTCCACTGACGTTGAGAGGCAGTGGATCTATGCCTCCATCCAGCAGAATATAGCCCAGAAACCTTGTGTGTGTGTGTGTGTGTGTGTGTGTGTGTGTCTGTTTGTACTGCACAGGTTGGAGACACCTCTGTGTACCACGGCAGGAATCCTCCATGCTGCAGGTCAAGCCCACAAACCTCAAACCCACCATCATAGCCCAAGCTCTCAGGCTGCGGCTAGCCTGAGAGACACATTAAGAAGCTGTTTTTAGCCGGGCGTTGGTGGCGCACACCTTTAATCCCAGCACTCGGGAGGCAGAGACAGGCGGATCTCTGTGAGTTCGAGGCCAGCCTGGTCTCCAAAGTGAGTTCCAGGAAAGGCGCAAAGCTACACAGAGAAACCCTGTCTCGAAAAAACAAAAAAAAAACAAAAACAAAGTATTCATTTAAAAAAAAAAAAAAAGAAGCTGTTTTTAGCTCCATTTTAGAATCTTTTTTTAAGTTCTCTCAAGTTTTAGGTGGAAGGTCTTGCCACCACATCTGTGTGCCATTTGTAGATGAATTGCAAAATGGTCCTATTAATAAAAAACTTGGAGCCAGAAATTGGGGTTAAAGCCTGAGAGAGATCAGAGGAATAGGAAAAGACACAGCTAACCTCACCTCACCAACTCTGCAGCTTCCAAAGTGAGCTACTTCCTGTCTACCCACACCTATATGCCTTTCTGTTCTCTCATTTGCTCTCTCAGCCCAGCTACATCACTTCTTCTTCCTGCCCATCTCTGTTACTTCCTGTTTGTCTGTATAGACCTCCCAGGATTAAAGACGTGTCACCATGCCTAGCTCTGTTTCAGAGCAACACATATTCACGGCATACAGAAAGCTATCCCACAGCACCTGACACAAAACACTTATTACATTTTTTGGTTGTGAGTCTAGCCTTTAACACCTAAGCCATCTCCTCCGCCCCACTAGACACTTCTGAGGCATTAACAATCAATCATTCTCAACTTCCTCCTTTCCACTTCCACTAATCCACTCCTATCTCTGGATTTCCTGTAGTTGACATTTATTGTCAGTTTGGTCATATTATTTGTGGCCCTTTATGTCTGTCTTCTTTCATGTAACATAGTGGTTTTAAGGTTCATCATGTGTAAGTACCTCATTCTTTTTAATTACCAACTAGTGTTCTACTATATGAATGATATGATGTTTTATTTATTTAACCATCAGCTAATAGACATTTTTGTATTTGTCCCACCTTTTGGCTATTATGGATAGCATGGCTGTGAATTTTTTGCAAAAGCACTATGTGGATGAATATTATCAGTTCTTTTGTGTGTGCCTGGGAGTGGAACTGGTGAATCATGGTACTTTGAATAGCCATCACACTTTTCCAGATAATCTATAAAAACTGTAATTCCATTAGTAATGTGTATGGGTTTCCATTTCTCCACATCTTTACCAACACTGAAGATGTCATTATTATTTTAATTGTCATACTGGAGATGGAGTAGTGTTCCATTGTAGTTTTAATTTGCATTTTCCTAATGACCATGAATGTTCAGCATTGTTTTTTTTTGTTCCCTTATTAGCATTTGTATATCTTCTTTTTATACATATATCTCAAATCATTAACATATAACATTATTCTTGTTTTGGGTGTATCTTGCTGTGGTAACCTAATCTGTCCTTAAACTCCTGGACTCAATCTGTCCTGCTGCCTCAGTATCTCTGTTAGCTAGAACGATGAACACATACCACTTTACATGTCTCCTTTGCCTGTTTTTTAATTGGGTTGTCTTTTATCCTTGAATTATAAGAATTCTTACTTATTCTGGATACAAGAACCTTCTGACATATATATGATCAACAAATATTTTCTCTCATTTTTGAAATTTTTATTTTATCGTATGTGTTTGATTAAATGTATGTCTGTGAACCACATGTGTGCATGGTGACTGTGAAGGCCAGAAGAGGGTGTTTGATCCATTTGAACTGGAGTCATAGGCAGTTATGAGCTGCCATGATGGTGCTGGGAATTGTCCTCTGGAAGAGCAGCCAGTGCCCTTAACCACTTTTAAAAGTTGCTTTCCTGAGGGTAGAGCGATGGCTCAGTGGTTAAGAACACATACTGCTCTTGTATGTAGAGGACCCAAATTGAATTCCCATCACCCATGGCAGGCAGCTGATAACTGCCTGTCACTCCATCTCCAGGGGAACAGGGGACCCATTGCCTCAGGCCTCCCTAGGCATCTATACTCTGTGTGCACATACAAATTTTTTCAAGAGTTTCTTTCCTTAGTTGGGAGACTATTCAGTCCACAAAGCTCTTGCCTCACAATTGTGAGGATCTGAGTTCAGCTCTCCAGAATCTGTGTAAAAAGCTGGGTGTTGTGGCAAGCACCTGTAATCCCATCGATGGTAAAACAGGAAGTGGAGACAGGCAGATGACTGGATCTTGTTAGTCAGCTAGTCTGGCCTACATGGCAAAGTCAGCAAATGAGAGACCCTTTTGTCTCAGACAAAAGGTGGAAGGCACCTTAGGGCCAATAAAATAAATGGAAAGCAACTAATGACGACAGCTGATGCTGTCCTCTGCCCCCCACACATGTGCCATACATGGTTTTTCTGTCAGTTTTATTTCTAGTGTTGATTACTAGTTCACAGAAGTACAATTGCTCTTGTCCTGAAGCCTACTGGGTTTCATTTGCTCTAAGTAGTTACTTTGTGGATACCTGAGGGTTTCCCTCTACAACAGCAACTCAGCTGCAGATAAGGTTTGACTTCTTTTCCAATTGTAATGCTTTTTCTTTCTTTTTATTGTCTAATTGCCAGGTTTAGTGGAGCAAGGGGAATTTTGTTGATCTTAGAGATAAGGCAGTCAGTCCTTCATTTTTAATGTAGTGTGCATGTGGAGGCCAAATGTCAGCATCAGCTGTTTTCATTAATTGCTTTCCACTTAGTTTTTGAGATAGGGCTTCTCACTGAACATGGCGTTCACTGATTTGGCTAGACTGGCTGGCCACTGAGCTACAGTCCCCACCGTCTCCACCTCCTCAGTGTCTGACTTACAGACATGCACTCCTCTCCTAGCCTTTTACATTGGTGCTGGAGATCTGAATTTAGGTCTTGAGGCTTGTACAGCAAACATCCTATTGATTGAGTCACCTCCTCAGAAAAGCAGGTTTTTAAAGGACATTTAAAGTTCTCTTTTATTTTTAAAAGGAGAATTAATAGAATATCTGTTAGACTAGTATAGAATATCTGGTAGAATATTTGTTAAACGTAGAAAAGAGGACATTTCACTCAGAGGAAATCATCTTGTTATGAGTCATTAAAAGAGCCTATACACAACACACTTTTTCTAGTAAAGTCAGGAAATAACCTTTTGAAGTGGCTGAAATCTTAAATAGTTAACCAAGCACAAGAGGAAAGTGTTCTGAGAAGTAAAAGGGTAGCGAGTTTTAAGAAGGAATTTTTTAAAAAGAAGTAGAGGGAGAGGAAATAAAAGCATCCATTCTGCATTGCAGAAAAATCAGAGTTCCAGACTTGTAACTTGAAATCTAAATGGTTTTATTTAAAAAACAACAAAACAACAACAACAACAAAAAAAAAAACAAAAACCCAGAACCAGATATTGGGGTAAATGCTGAAAGATCAGAGAGACAAAGGAACAAGCCACAGCTGCCTCTTACCTCTAGGGCTCCTCAGCCTGAAAAGGCTCTAGTTCCTATCTCCTCACACCTTATATACCTTTCTCTGCCCAGCCGTATCACCTTCTTTCTAGTGCTAGGATTAATGGCTTGTGTGCTTCCCAAATATTGGGATTAAAGGTGTGAGATCTCAAGTGCTAGGATTGAAGGTGTGTGACTCCCAAGTATTGGGATTAAAGGTATGTGCCACCACTGCTTGGCATCTATGTTTAATCTAGTGGCTTGTTCTGTTTTCTGATCTTCAGGCAAATTTTATTAGGGTACACCATATATCACCACACAGACTGTATTCGAATAGTGCAGCGATAGTAGAGATGGAGTAAGTAGGGAAAATTCCATACAGGTTTAGGATGTAAAACTGGATGACAGATGAACAAGAGTTAAGGATAATAGCTTATATTTAGTCCAGGGCAAGACTGCAAATGACACTCCTTACTGCTTTAGGAATACAGAAAAGAATGGTTAGGAAAAGACAATGAATTTTGTTTTGAAGATAGTTTGAGGTATCTGTAATACATCCAAACAGCTTTCTCATAGGTAGTTGGAGTTGATATCTAGAGCACAGAAGAAAGGTGTGGGCTTAATCTGTATGGTAACTGAAGGTATTGTATATTCCTTGAACATAGTAGAAGATAAGTTCATAAATACTCATTTAACAGGTAACAGTATATATCTTGAGATGTCACACAGAATTCAACTTACACCCCCCAAAACACCTGACTGTCCCTTACCTTACCTCTTTACCTTTCCCTTACCCCTGCCCCCTCAACACTCCCCAAAATAATTTCATATAAACTATCTGAGAATGTAGTATAGCCCTAGAACTTGTAATACTACCTTATCTGCCTATTCCTTGTTTATTTCACTTTTAAATACTGATTTTAGTAAGATTTCTTTTTGCAAAGGTAAAAAATTTATCATTACTATATTATATTTGTTTCAATTTTAGTGTCTTAAAGACTTTTCTACATGATCCTCTTGTGGAATGGAGTAAACCAGTGAAAGGACATTCCAAAGCACCACTGAACGAAACTGGGGAAGTTGTCAATGAAAAGGTAAGTAAAAGCTGCAGCTTGGCATAAGCTAATAGTTTCTCTCTGTTTAAGTGAGAGCTGATTCCAAATACTCTTGGTGACCTAAATATTTATTACTCTGAAATCTAAAATTAGTTACAACCCCAGAATTGACAGAAATACAATGAGGAGTCTTTTTCTCCTCCACCCCCATTTTCCTGCTGGAGTCAACCCAAGACCTTGTGTATGCTAAGTACATGCTCTAATTAATTTCAACATCACCAGGCTTCATCCTCATCCTGAAAATTATTTTTCAAATAATTTTAATAATTTAATATTATTCTAATATCATTCTCAATTTTACTTCTCAAAAAGATGTAAAGAATTCCAAGTAGTTTACTTAAAATTCCATTTACATGAACTAATGTAAATTTATTAGCCATTAGAGCATTACCACCATCATTAGAATCTTCACTCAAATATTTAAGAACTAACATTTCAAAATAGGTTGCTTTCTGTTTGCTTTATTTTGTTTCTGATAGTGGAAAGGAATAGAACCCAGGGTCTCTTGTCTACTAAATATGCATTCCAACACTGAACTACACCCCTAGCCATCAAAACAGATGTTTTAAATTATTACCTTTCTGGAATTGTGATGTGCAGAGTTACCTGGTAATTTTTATAGTACAGAAACATGTCTCATTAGTAGATGTTAATCAGTGTAAACATCAAAGTCAGTATCTCAGGTTTTGTTTCATTGCTACAAATGGGATATTGTTTAGTAAAACATTAAGTAGTGAGAAAAGTAGAAATTCCAAATTACCAACATTACATGTTATTGGGTCTGTAGTCTTAACAACTTTCTCTATCTTTTTAGGCCAAGACCCACGTTCTTGACATTGAACAGCGACTACAAGGTGTAATCAAGACCCGAAATAGAGTAACAGGGTTGCCGTTATCTATTGAAGGACATGTGCATTACCTCATCCAAGAAGCTACTGATGAAAACTTACTATGTCAGATGTACCTTGGTTGGACTCCATATATGTAAAATAAAATTATTTCAAAGACCATATTAATAATCTAAAATTTAGGTGTTATTAATCAGTGTTGTGTCTTTAAGTCTAAAGTACAACACATTTACTTATATTCTCAAAGAAACTAGTATTTCTCTGTGATTGTATTTAAAATAATGTATTCAATTCTTAAACATTACTTTCTTAGTACATACTTGTGTATTCCAACTAGAGATAGAACATTGTATTCTCATGATCAAAAAAAAAAAAAATGTAATTGCAAGGAACCAGCCAACCTAATTTCATTTTGTAGTTTTTATCAATTTCCTTTTCAAAGTGTTAGCATAAGGTTTCATTTGAACAGCAACAAAGTTGTATTGACTTCATGTTATGGGTAGGAACTGGACTGGACCTGTACACAGAGCTACCTCTTCTGCCCTGTAGGAAGTGATAGCACATCATTAAATTCATTTCATAAAGCTCTGTAGTATACATGAAAATGTGATCAAGGAAGAGAAACTCAAGAAACATGAATGTAAAAACTTAATCAGCAATGTAATTATTCATTTATTTATTTTGGTGATACTGAAGATTGAACCATGCTAGGTATATGTTCTACCATTGAGCCACAGCTCAACCCCAACATTCTATAATTTTAAAGACACTACCATGCTGTTGGTGTACCACAATACACAGTACAGCAGTCATGGAAAACACAATATTTAAAATTCTGTAAGATTTTAAAATCTAAAATTTTTAATGTGGTTGTTTTCTGTACATTTTCTTATAGATTAAAATGAAAAGAATTGCAAAATAATACATTTATTACAGATAAATGGAAAACTGCTAAATAGAATTCTTCCTTTTTTTCCCTATGAGTAAAAGTATAGTGAGGTAAAGCATAATAAACCAGAAGGCATGAACATATAATGTACTACTCAGAACTTGATGTTAACAGCACAGTAATTAGGCAATCTTGTTTTCAAATACTATGTAAGTTGGGGGGGCATGTGTGTGCTTTTTATCCATTTGAATTTTATTTTGGTGGTTTGTTCATATAGACAAGTTTAAACTAAGTAGTTAATTTGCACTGATGTACATTTGTTATATATAGTACTGGATTACATAAGGGTCATTTCATACCAATATACAATATACTTTGAAAACTCCCATACTTCCTGCTGTCCCCTGCCTCCATCCCTTTTGTCCCCTTCAACAGTGTTGTTTCCGCTTTCATGTCACATATACAAACATGATTTTAAGTAGCTATATAAAATCTAGGAAACATAAATGAAAGAAAAAGTTATCTTTCTGAGACTGACTCAATTCACTTAATATAATGATATCCACTTGTATCCATTTTCTTGCAAACGATATATAATTTCATGCTTTTTTAAGAATTATTTTCTAAATACAATGCCAATCTAATCTCTTAGAAGGTTGAAGTCAATATTTAGTGCTTTATAATCTAAATAATTCAACCTGATTTTCATTTTCCAATGCAAAATCATATATATTTCTTTTTTTACAAATCTAACTTGTATAAAGACCATGAGATTTGAAAACATTTTAAGAATAAAACAAGCTGGGCGTAGTGGTACACACCTTTGATCCCAGTGCTTGGGAGTTAGAGGCAGGTGGATCTCTATGAGTTTGAGACTAACCTGGTCTGCATAGGACCAGGACAGCAAAGGCTACATAGAGAGACTCAAAGAATAAAACAGTTTTGTTGTGTGAGTTTGTAGACATTAAGAAGAGAAAGTGCATGAGAATGAGTCTTCTCTATACAGTCCTTGGATGGAGACTGAAGTCACATATATGGAAGGTTCTCTTGACTAAAGATGGATGCTGTCCAAATCCTAATCATGAAAGACAGGTACCAAAGGAAAGAATTCAATAACTTCGGAAGTACTTACTGTAATGAAAGTCACATAATGATAGAGACAGGAATAGAGATGTTCATGGTGGCTTTTGAACTGTTTGGTTGAGGCGGATGCTCATGTAGGACAGACAGGTTTGGAACTTGTTGTGTAGGTGAAGATGACCTTGAACTGATCCTCCTGCCTCCATCCTTCAAGTGCTGAGATTAAGGCTTGCATACCACACCAGGCTTTTTGAGTTTTTGGTTTGAGATAGACTTTCATATTGCCCAGGATCTCTCTGAACTTGGCTATGTACCTGAGGATGGCCTTTAACCTCTGATCCTCCTATGCCTCCTAAGTGCTGGGATTTATAGGCCTGCACGGCCACAGCAGGCCTTTTGTTTTTTGTTGGTTTCTTTGTTTTGAAACAGGGTATCAAAAATTGGGGTAAAGGGAGTAACGCACGGTCTTGAAACGCTGGAAAATTACTCTTTAAAAGAAACTAATGTAAATTTACATTAGTCAGAAAACTCCCCTCACAAACTAACCTGACCTTTTCCAGTCCGTTTAGCGATCCCAGGAGGGAAAGCCCGCAGCACAAAATCCAATGTCCAGTACCCTCTCTCATTAAGGGTTTCTATTGCTGTGGTAAACACCATGGCCAAAAGCAACTTGGGAAGCAAAGGGTTTATTTGGCTTACACTTCCACATCACAGTCCATTATTGAAGTAACCTGGGGCAGGAATCGAAGCCACGAAGGAACGCTGCTTTCTGGCGTGTTCACTCAGTCGTCGGCTTTCTCATACCCCAAGACCACCTGCCCAGGGGTGGTACCAGCCCACAATGAGCTGGGCCCTCTACGTCGATCATTAATCAAATTATTCCCAAAGGCCAATCTGGAGGCAGCGTTTTTCTCAGTTGAGGTTCCTCTTCCCATTGATTCTTCCATGTGTCAAGCTGACATGAAACTAACTCTCCCAACTGTCCCTTAACTGTTTTCATACCATCTGCAAGTCCACACCTCTACCAATTGGCATTTTCAAACTGAGCTTGCTTACCACAGCCGTCAGGCCCCTTGCGCCCTCACCAACGAGTACGGAAGAGCGGCGAGGTAGACAGGATGCCCCGCCCACCGGCATCGTCCTGCCTCTCTAGGCCCGCGGCTTGCTCTATGGTCTGGAGGACCTTGTGTTGTCATCCTCCGAGCGACGGCCGGAGGCGGCCGCGTAGGCCCGGGCGGGGCGTTTGGTTTCGTTTCTGCACCGACTGGAATTAGTGTCGACGGTCAAAATGGGAGTCCCCAAGTTTTACCGATGGATCTCGGAGCGGTATCCCTGCCTCAGCGAAGTGGTGAAGGAGCATCAGGTGGGTGAGCACAGGCCGCGGCGCAAAAGGCGGGCCCGCGGGCCTCTCTGCGCTGTGGGACCCGGGCCTTCGAGCTGCCTGCGGTGCTGGTCAGCAGCCGGACAGGAGGACAAGGAGGACAGGGGGTTGGCGGCCTCCGGGTGAGCCGCACCGGGTAGAGGCAGGTACGATCCGTGTGGCCGCGCTGGGTGCTTGCGGCAGGTAGCTCCCCTGGGAGAGCCTTCCGCGACTTCCAAAGGAGCCCTTAGTTAGGAGGCTTTTAGTGAGCCCTATGTCCTCCGGGAGCTGCAACTGGCTTCGCCTTAGGCTGCGAGGCTGTGTGGGATGCCTTCCCGGGTCTCTTGACCCACGCAAAGCGACAGACCTGTGTACAAGCAATAACAAATGTCCCTACTGTGGAATCGCCTACCTAGTACTCCAGCTGTGAAGAGCTGCATTTATCCCCGACGCCTGGACCGATTGAAGTAGCCAGTGACTCTCGCATTGTGATACCTTTTGATAATCTTGTTAGCTCCCAAACAGTACCCACCCCCCTTTTGTCTAAACGAACAAAACGTTTAGCTGGAGGGTAGGGGTGGGGGTTGGTGCTTAGTGGCTTTGATACGGCAGAAAAAGCCTGAAACATTATTACTAATAGTTGGTGTAGAATGACCCCACAGCAGCGTTTATGTGAGTTCTAAAAGTGTGTATTTGTGTATCTATATATTGGAATATATTTGCATGTTTAAATAACAGAGGAGAGAAACAAAATATTCTAATAGATAAACTAGACTTTGAATGATAAATTTAGTGTGTCACATTGAATGACTTTGATAATGACTTTGTCTGGTTTACAGAAAGAAAAAAAACTAGTTTTTTAAAATTTGTATAGCTAATTGAATTACTTGTCATAAGTAGCACTGTATTAATACAGGGAGCTGTCAGTTATATGGGGTTTTGTTTTGTTTGTTAAGGTACTTGTAAGGATAACAGTGGAGTCCAGTATCTGGAAAGGATTCTTTTGATATTAAGTTCTAATGAAACTTGGCATATGAAAAAAAAAAAAAAGCTTATAAAAAGTTCCAGAGTGCTAACTTGTTTTTCATTTATTTGAAACATAGGTTGAGTTAGATTTAGAGGTATTCTTTCCAGGGAGAAGAGTGAAAATGGAGACAAATTGTTTTCCTTTGATCAATAAATATTTGATAGCATCTAATATGTTCAATAACATTTTTTTTCTGTGCTTTGGCCACAATAATTTATTTGGTTAAACTACCTGGATTCTGTATCCTGAGGAATTTTGCAAAAACAAAGCAATCATTAAAAGCAACATTATGACATGGACAGCAAGATAGATTTTTCTGAAAGTTTCATAGTAGATTGAAATTGAAAGTAAGGATTGCTTTAAAATTACACTGTAAGTAAACAGTAAGACCTGGTGCATCAGCATCTTTAATCCCAGCACTCAGGAGGCAAAGGCTTGCAGATCTCTGAGTTTGAGGCCAGCCAGAGTTACATAGTGAGACCCTAACTCAAGGTAAATAAATAGATAGATAGATAGATAGATAGATAGATAGATAGGGGACCAAGAGATGGATCAGTGATTAAGAAGACCTGTGTTTGTAACTCCAGTTCCAGAGCATGGTACACAGACATACACACAGGCAAAACAACCAAGCACAGAAAAATAAATAAATAAATAAATAAATAAATAAATAGAAACTTGATGTATCAAAGTAATGCCTTCCACAAATATTTTATTAAAAGGAGACCAAAAAACGAGGACTGAGGAAGGAGGACCCAAGTTGGGATCCCCAGCACCCTCCTAAAAGCTGGAAGTGGCATAGGGTACCGGTAACACCAGCACTGGAGAGTAGGGACAGGTGGATCCTGAGGGCTCGCTGGCCAGCTAGTCCAGCTGAATTAGCGAGCTTCAGATTCACTGAGAGATCCTGGCTCCAAAAGTAAAGTGGGGAAGCAATTAAGGAAAGCCCCAGAGTTGACCACTGGCCTGCTGTGTGGGTGGCAGGGTAAGCAGGAGCGTACCTGGAGGGACAGTATGGGAGGAAGAGGTTTGGGGACCAGAGGGAGGATTGGGACCAGCACAGTCTTTGAATCCTCACATGAAAATAAAAAGGGAAACTAGATAACAAAGTTAAAAGTCCATAAAACAATTATACTAAGTCATGTGATACAGTATCCCCATGTTACTGGTTCAAAATACTACAAGATAATGGCAAATGGCCGGTAGACTCTAGACAGGTTTATAAGAGGAAAGAGAAAGAAATATGTGATGAACTTTCGAACTCCAGAAACTTCCCCTGTTAGTTTCACAAAGGCTATGCTGGCCAATTAGACAGCAGCCTCTAAAGCAGGGTGGGGAGGAGGGGTGTCCTTTTTAAGACTGACTGAGTGAGGGGTCATCAGAAGAAAAAGCATTGTCCACCTGTACACTCAAAGCTGACCTACCAAGTGACCATCATGGGGCACAGTGTACCCTAAGGAGAAATGACTAAGAGTAAGTAAATGTTGTCATGGAAGGGACAGGGGAAATAGAGAAAAAATGGTCAAATTCAGCTTGGAAGAATTAGAGTCAAGTCAAAAGGAATCTTTCAAAACAAGCTACCATGTTTTAAAACTTCCTAAAAACTGCAAAAGAAAGCTAAGTTAAAGCTTCTCTGAACCTCTACTCATTCTAAAGCTCAAGAAAATTCAGTTCATTTGAAAAATGAACAACAAAGAAGTACTGAGGCCAAATGGCACACATTTTATTTATATAGTTGGCTTCTTTCTTTTTTGTGTATGAGTGTGTTGCCTGAATGTATGTCTATGGACCACATGCATGCCTGGTGCCCTTAGAGATCAGAAAGGGGCCATGGACCCTTGGAACTGGAGGTACAGATGATTGTGAACCAGTGTGTAACTTCTGGGACCCGAATCTGGGTACTCTGCAGGTGTAACAAGTGTTCTTAACCTATGAGCCATCTCTCCAGCTATGAATACAAAGCTTTGTTTACTTCCTGCCCAGCAGTGGTGATACACTGAGCAGTGTGGCGGCTGAGGAAGGAAGATGGCCATTTCAAAGCTAGCATGAACTACATAGTAAGACCCTATCTCAAAAAAAAAAAAAAAAAAGCAAAGACTGAGAGACTGGGTTACAAAATGAGTTCAAGAACAGTTTGAGTCACTTAGTGGGACTGTGTCAAACTTTTGAGAACAGCATTGTGGGGGTAGCTGGCTCAGTGTTAGAACGCCTGCCTAGCCTACATGAAGTTCTAAGGCTTTATCCCCTAGTACCCAGAAAAGGGAGAGGGACAGGCAGAGGCTGGGCTTGTGGCTCAGTGATACAGCATTTGCAGAGCATAAAGGTCCAGTTTTAATGTCCGCAAACTGCAGGGGTGGGGAGGACCTTTTTATTAGTGTGCGTTTGCTATGAATGATACGTGTGTGAACGTGGGGGTATGCCATGGTGCATATTGTGGAGGTGAGACAGCAACATTCGGGTCAGTTTTTCTCCTGCTGTGGCTTCCAGGGATCCCACATAGGTTGTCAGGCATGAACCATCTTATAGGCCAAATGATTTGTGTTTTGAGTCTTTGTCTCCCTTCCTCCACCTCTTCTTTTTTTATTTTTATTTATTTATTTAATTTTGCCAGCAACTGTTCATTTTTACCTGACTTCATTGGAAAGAAAGCTGCCTCCGTGTCATAGCAGTACAAGTCGATCCCCCTAGTGTGATTGCACTTAGCTGAGAAGTCCTCTGGGACGCTGTACTACCCTTCCTCAAATGAGGCACCTGGACACAAACTGAACTCTGCCTAATTTGTGTCCTCCCTTGCACAATGAAAATTCAGGTACTTTCTTTCATTTCTTACATCCACATAGTAGATTAAATGATAAGAGAAATGACCCTAAAGTCACTTAAGCAAGTAAATATGGATTCTAGGCTCCAAGGAGGTAAAGAGGTTATGTCTCGTGAATTTTCTTGACAATTAGTGAACCCAAAGATTTCATGTAACAGTCACCTGCTTTTCTCGTCTACTATCCAAGCCTTAGAACTTTACTCCCAAGTAATCCATTCAGACAGTTCACATGCCTGCCCATGCACTTAGGCAGAACACTGGCAGTTGGGAGTGTGTGGAAGAAGAGGGCCTTTCAGAAGTGTCAGTCCATTATGGCAGATAACAGCCAAGAAAAAAGTCAAATAAAATTATGATAGGGAAAAAAAGAAGCACAGAAACTTCCCTACATACATTTAATAGTTGTAAATATATGCACTAAGAAAATTACATAAACCATGAAAGAACAAAAAAAGTGAAAGAACTATACTTACCAGTTATGAAAACAGAACCTAGAGATTATTAAAAATAAATGAATAAATGAAAAAGATGCCTACGAGAGAAAAAGGCAAAAAACAGGTGGTGCTATGAGGTGAATTTTTAAAAAGACATGGAGAGGCTAGAGAGATGGCTCAGTGATCACGAGCACTTGTTGCTATTGCAGAAGAGCCCCCAGTACCAGCATAGTGACTCAGAACCATCTGTAATTACACTTCCAAGAATCTAGTGCCCCTTCTGACCTCTGGACACCAAGTAGCACATATGCACATACATGCAAATACTCAGGAAAAAAATTTTAAGAGGTATATGACAAATCTTATTTGTCAACTAATCTTAGTTGTCAACTTGACCACATCTGGAATCAAAAACCAAGCAGCCTGGCACATGTGTGAGGAATATTTCTTGATTGGATTATTTGAGGTAGGAAGACCCTCTGTAAATCTAGGACACCTTCTGGTGGCAGACTTATGTAAAGGACATGAAAGAAGGACAGGTTTTTCCTTTTGCCTGCCTATCTTCATTCCGGCAGGCAAGATCATCTATCCTGCTGCGAGGCATTCCTTCTCTGGGATTAGAACCTACTTCAGGATTCCAATGTAGATCAGCTGAGACACCCAGTTTTGTGTTGTTCAACTGTCAGGTTTGTGGACTTTCTGTCAGGAGATGGCCATTGTTGGACTAGCTGGACCACAGCCTATAAGCCATTCTAATAAATCTCCTTGTAAAATATATATATATATATATATGTGTTCTTTCTGTCTATCAATTCTGTTCCTCTAGAGAACTCTGACTAATGCAAGGTGGAAAGAAGAAATTTTAAAAATTAAAAAGACTTAAAAGGATTCAAGGGCTGGAAATGCAGCTCAACAGTAAAACATTTGTCTATCATGCTTCAGGCCCTCAGCACCAGGAAAAAAAAGAAAAAAGTTTTTCAGGAGAAAGTAACAAATAGGAGAGATAAGGTAATATAAGGGCTAGTAAGTAAATAACAGGTATTCCTGGGGGGCGGGGGGAGCACAGCAGAGCAAGTTCTAAAACTTCCTATATATTAAAAAAGAAGTTGAAAGCACATGTTAAAAAATATATCATATACCTGAGAATATTTATTCAGTTGACCAGTGCCAAACATAGTCTAGTTAAAATTACCATACTTCATTGAAAAAGAAAAGGTAGTAACTTTAGCTTGAGATTTCCTAAATGGGAAATAGCATATCTGTTCCTATTAGTGTCCCTCAACAGTTAAAGGACAGAAGGAGACAAAATGAAAATACTTTTATAAATTAGAAACGGTGGCTGGGTGGTAGCGCTCAGAAGGCAGAAGCAGGTGGGTCTCTCAGTTCTAGGCCAGCCTGGTCAACTGTGTTAGAATTAAAACCTTTCCTTTTTTTTTTTTTTTTTTTTGGTTTTTCGAGACAGGTTTTCTCTGTGTAGCTTTGCGCCTTTCCTGGAACTCACTTGGTAGCCCAGGCTGGCCTCGAACTCACAGAGATCCGCCTGGCTCTGCCTCCCGAGTGCTGGGATTAAAGGCGTGCGCCACCACCGCCCGGCTAAAACCTTTCCTTTTTATTTAGACAAAAAGGGGGAAATGTTGTGGAATAATCTTTTTGTACACTGTGAAGATGTGTCACTCTGATTAGCTTAATAAAAAGAGACCTTCTCAGGTCTCTGATGGAGCTGAAGATGAGATAGTTATAGTTATAGTTTTGTTGCCAAATTTTAAAAAAAAGATGTTAAATATATATGGTTGAGAAACATAAAAGCTTAAGTTGTTTAAGAAAATGTTTTAAGGTCTAAAACAATATTTTTAGGTTGGTAATATAAGCTATGATAAAAAGAAAATTAGGTACAAAATTTTTGATTCATCAGCATAGGATAGATAATACAGTACTTTCTCCAAATTTGCCAAATTCAAATGGACTGGATATTGTAAATGTAGTTCTTACCTGATAATTGTTCTTTTTTTTTTTTTTAAGATTTATTTATTTGTTTATTATGTATACAATATTTTGCCTGCATGTATGCCTGCACACCAGAAGAGGGCATCAGATCTCATTGTTGATGGTTGTGAGCCACCATGTGGTTGCTGGGAATTGAACTCAGGACCTCTGGAAGAGCAGTCAGTGCTATTAACCTCTGAGCCTTCTCTCCAGCCCAATTTTTCTTATTGTATATAGTTTTACTGTATAGAGTTAAAACCTTTCCTTTTTATTTAGGAGGAAATAAAGAATATGTGTGGAATAACCCTTTTTTACTCTGTGAAGATGTGTCACTCTGATTGGCTTAATAAAAACCGGGTTCTGGGATTAAAGGCGTGTGCCACCACTGCCCGGCCTCCATGTCATTTTTTTGTGAGCTGGCAGTCCAAAGAAAAACCTGTCCACACGTACAGATTGGGAGAGAGGTAAAAGCCAAGTGGCAGAACGTAGATTAATAGAAGCAGGTTAATTTAAGTTATAAGCGCTAGCTGGGAACAAGCCTAAGCTAAAGGCCAAGCTTTCATAATTAATAATGAGTCTTTATGTCATTATTTGGGGCTGGCAGCCAAAAAGAATGTCTGGCTACAGCTGTACTCCACTTGCTAGGAAGCATCACTGTCGGGGTGGTTAAAATTGCTAATGAACTATTCCTTAAGTCCGGCCTCCTTGTGACCTTAATGTATAAGTAAGGATCATTTTGATCAATGTTTTATCTCTGATTGTACTCCCTTCACCTAACAGCCCGCACAGTGTACTTAGAAAGCATCTCTTCAAGGACAAAATTCTACAAGTGACAAAAATATGTCATTACTCACTTTCTCTTAATATTTAAACTTAGTTGCAGAGTAAGTAGCTTCAAGCCTACAGCCACATATATTGCTACTACATAGACCCTACATACATTTTTCTCACAATGCCCACACCTGACTCTCTTCAAATACCGATTGCCTTTCTGATTGATAAATTAATTTGCTAACTTTGCTTCAGTCTCACTCATCATGAAATTCTTTTCTGTAGTGGACAGAAAAAACCCAGATGTCTCCAAGACTCTGAGGACCCCTCAGGTTGCACTGCTGACAGAGGCCACGCTGCTGGCCTGCTTCTAGTGACATTCCATTTCCTGTAGATGGGCTGCTGGTGTGGTTTTCGAGTCAGTAGCACCACCACTGAGAAGAGAGGAGATAACAATTATAGTCAAGGTGTAATTCCATGATACAGCACTTGACTAATATGGAGGAAGCCCCTGGGTATAGCTGTTGCCTGATGTACAGAAAGCCTTTTTAAAGGCGTTAAAAGTGAATAGGCTTTTCTTTTTAAAATCCTTTAGTACAAGCCTGTTCACTCCTTTCTAGAAAACTGTACTTGTCTGAGGCTTCCCATAGGATGTTCAGAAAGGAAAGAATGTAAATATATTCTTGACCTGTATTCTTTACAAAAAAAATACCATACAACTTGCATTATAAATTCTTAGAGCTGTACAGCCCTTTGATCTAGCACAATGCTATTAGTATTAAAATAGCTAGAACTTTGTGGCTAGAGAGATGATTCTGTATTAAAAATGCTTGCTGTTCTTGAAGAGAACTAGCATTCAGTTCCTAGCACCCAAGTTCTAGGGAAGCTCACAACCACCTAGAACCCCAGCTCCAAATGTGTGGACACCCTCTTCTGGCTTCCATGACCACTTACACACACACACACACACACACACACACACACACACACACACACACA
>CABHPP010124763.1:0-16479 GCA_902168425.1 Peromyscus attwateri | reverse complement strand
CACACACACACACACACACACACACACACACACACACACACACACACTTTGAATTATTTTAAGTCTTAAAAATTGTATTTAGCCGGGCAGCAGTGGTGCATGCCTTTAATCCTAGCACTCGGAAGGCAGAGGCAGGCAGATCTCTGTGAGTTTGCAGCCAGCCTGGGCTACAGAATGAGTTCCAGGAAAAGCTCCAGAGCTACACAAAGAAACCTTGTCTTAAGGGGAGAAAAAAAAAAAAAGGAAATTGAATAATTTTGTATAAATTATTCCACTCTGAAGAACTTACAATGAGGCTTCATTTGGGGTTTTCAGATTCTTAAAACAAATAGTAAGTCTTGAATGCTCTTTAAAATCTTGTAATTACAGCTGTTAATTTCAGTTTACCGTATTTGTTACTCAATAAGAACATTTGAAGAGTTTTTATTTAGCACTTATTTAATTCTGTAAAGTAGGTATGTTTTAGATAAATGCTTGGCAGTGTTTAATGATCTAAATCTTGTCACCCAGAAACCTCACAAGGCATGCCATTTTTTAATAATGAGCAAATAATATTGTTACTGCACATGTTTACTAATTAGAGCTAATTTTCTTTATTTAATGTATAAAGGAGACTAGTAAAAAATTCTTTGATTACACTGGATACTTACAGCCATTTCGGTTCTCTGTCAGTGTACATTTGTGTTGATAATGTGCTTGCTTAGAACAAAAACAACTGAAAAACAGAGTCATGAGACCTTCTATAAAAGTAGATACCCCACCTACCCCTACTAAGCCCCTGAGTGAAGCCTGAAGTCTGACTTTCCATTACATCAACTCACTATTTTGCCCCCATTTTCAGATAATCTAAGCTTTTAAAAACTAATGTAACAAGTAAGTGGCTCTGTTTGCATAAACCAAATGCAAAAGGTATTAAGTCACTTATAAAACCTTTAATGCTCTTTTATAAAACCTTTTGATGTAAATGGGCATTATTTTCCCATTTATATAAGAAATTGAGACTTTGTGATGCCAAGTAGCAAACATGGAGAAACTAATATTTTGAGTGCCGTATTAACTATGTGCTTTCTTTGGTGTTTTCCTGAGGCTCTTACTTTGAATAAATAGATTATTTCCTCATAGTAAGTTGTAGCTAGAGTTTTCCTGCCTGGCCCACATTCAGGACAAATCTCTGTCACCCGCCAGTCCCACAGCCGTTCAGACCCAACCAAGTAAACACAGAGACTTATATTGCTTACAGACTGTATGGCCGTGGCAGGCTTCTTGCTAACGGTTCTTATAGCTTAAATTAATCCATTTCTATAAATCTATACCTTGCCACGTGGCTCGTGGCTTACTGGCATCTTCACATGCTGCTTGTCATGGTGGCGGCTGGCAGTGTCTCCCTCCTCCTTCCTGTTCTCTCAATTCTCCTCTCTATTAGTCCCGCCTATACTTCCTGCCTGGCCACTGGCCAATCAGTGTTTATTTATTGACCAATCAGAGCACATACAGACCAGTAAGTTAGGTCAAGCTGTACATTATATAACTACATGATTGTCTCTGCATTACTAGTTACTCCTGTTTGCTTTCCTCTGCTTACTTTATTCAACTGTGATTGTTTATTCACTTTTTTTAAGATGTGTTTTTCAACTTTATATGTATGTTTATGGTATGTGTGTCTGCATATTTGTGCACATGCATGTGGTGTTTGAGGAGGCCAGAAGAGGGCATTGGATCCCCTAGGACTAGAGAATACAGGGGGTTGTGCACAGCCTGAGTGTAAACTACGATCCAAACTTGGGTCCTCTGGAAAAGGCCTCCTTGAGTTTTTATATATATATTACATCCTGTTTGGTTTTTTTGTTTTGTCTGTTTTTTTGTTTTGAACCATTGAAGAATCACTTTTGCCAGGCATTAAAATAGTTATGATAGTTAATAATCTGGAACTCTTTTTTTTTTTTTTTGCTTTTTAGATTCCAGAATTTGATAACTTGTACCTGGATATGAATGGAATTATACATCAATGTTCCCATCCTAATGATGATGATGTTCACTTCAGAATTTCAGATGACAAAATCTTTACTGACATTTTTCACTACTTAGAGGTGTTATTTCGAATTATTAAACCTAGGAAAGTGTTCTTTATGGCTGTTGATGGTGTGGCTCCTCGAGCAAAAATGAACCAGCAGCGTGGAAGGCGTTTTAGGTAAATTATTTAAAACAGTTGACATAATAGAGTGCATCTTCTATTCAAATTTGTTTTCTATTTAAATCCTCAAAGTAACTGGTATACTCCATACTTATTATCATATTTGACTAGTCACGCAATCAACTAGTAATTCTGATGAATTATATCTCAAAGCTTGTGTTGGGTTTCATATAAAGTCACTCTGTTCTCAGTTCTAAGTCTTCAAACTTGGCTTTGATGATCAGAAAGTAGTAGAAGTGGAGCAGGACACCTGTGATGATCCACCTTGCTTTCTTTAGTCACCACGGCGTGTGCCAGGAGGTCATTCTAATGACAGTGACTCAACAACCCTAGTGAATGAGCGCCTCAGTCCAGATGCTGATTTGAGTAAACATGAGCCCAATGGTCAGTAAGGCAAATGAGAGGAGCCGGTGATTGGGATATGGGAAGAGAGAGAGTTCAGGTAGGAACCTGGCATTATCAGCACCACTATGTAGAAGTAAAAGGATTGGAGATCAAAGGAGTCTTAAAATCAAAATCCTGGATATTTGGAGTACATCTAAATAACAGTGAAGTCAGGCTCTGTGCTTGTTTGGAGGTATTCTAAGTCCAGAGTATTTGAGGCACTGTTAGCAAAATGAAAGGCTCATTTCATCATAAGGGTTGGATAAAGAATAACAGAGTATTCCTGCATCAAATGTGGACATTGTCGAGAAAGATGGGACAATGTCTTAGAGAAACCTTCCAGTGAGACTAAGGAGAGGATGGCAGAGTATTGATTTAACTACTAAAAGAAAAAAGCAGTCTAAATTATTGAAAATACTAGGATCCTTAATTGGTTTTTTAAATTTAATTTTATTTATTTTTGTTTGTTTGTTTTTTTGTTTTTTTCCAGACAGGGTTTCTCTGTGTAGCTTTGTGCCTTTCCTGGATCTCGCTCTGTAGACCAGGCTGGCCTTGAACTCACAGAGATCCGCCTGGCTCTGCCTCCTGAGTGCTGGGATTAAAGGCATGCGCCACCACCACCCAAATTGGCTTTTTTTAAAACCAAAATTTAGATATTTGAGGACTACCTAAAGACTTAATCAGAATTTCTAGGCATTGGAAAACTGTTTATACTAGGTATCTATACACAGTATTTATTAAACTAGTTTTAGGTAGCTACTAGCCTAAAAATTCATATTAAGATGCTGAGGGTGCAGGCCTTTATCCCAGTATTTGTGAGCACAGACAGGGAGATCTCCTTGAGTGCAAGACCAGCCTGGTCTCCATAGAGTTCAGCCACCAGAAGGTATCAATGCATCCTAGCTCTGTCTACTAGATCTACATTAGACAGAATGGATACCCTACTCCTTGCTTCTCAGTACCTGAAATGTTCCTAAGTACTGGTTTCTCTTCTTGTCACTCCTCTGTCATAGCTGAACCCTCACCCCCAAAAGCCTTAGTGTCTCAACTGTCATGGTGGTATCTTCAGACTTCTTCCCACCTTCCCAACTTTTATGGAGGCATCTAACTAACAAAAATGTAATGTAATTACATTTAGAATGTAATCTTTAAAGCCTGGAATCATTTTTTGCTATATTTTATATACTCATTGATGATTAGAAAAATTATTAAAATCATTAAATGATATAATTAAATATAGCAAACACAATTGACACTTAAAGCCTTTGTCCTTGTTTCTGGAATAAATTTGCTGTATATTATGTTAGAATTACTTAAGTGTTTGTAATGATTTGTGAGCTTTTTACTATTTTAATTTCCATCTTCTATAGTCTTCATATTAAAAAAAAACAAACCTCAATTCTGTAAATAAAAGCAAAGAATTCCTAGGCTTATTCATTTCTATTATGATTATTTTTTAAAATTGTATAGTTTTGAACCTTAAGGTTGACAAATTAGTGTTTGATGTAAAAAAGCTTCTAAATAATAGTTTGTGTAAAATGTTTATTTTCTAGGAAATGTAAGATATTTTTTCTCTTTTCAGGTCAGCCAAGGAGGCAGAAGACAAAATTAAAAAAGCAATAGAAAAGGGAGAAACGCTTCCTACAGAAGCCAGATTTGATTCTAACTGTATCACGCCAGGTAAACTGACTGAAAGGCATTCTGAAAGATTTCAGATAGAAATTGAAGATGTTCCTAACGGGGTTGTTTTTAGACTAGTTGTCCTTAGGTCTTCATTAACCATGTTTTCCCGTTCCTGTCTGCTCATGAGATGACCTCATCATGTTGGCTGTGAAGGTTCCTATAAAGACCCCCGGTAGTGTTTCCAGATGTTGATGATGAGCTGATATGGAGAGACTTTGTCAGCTACATAGAGTTCCTAACCTGGAGGGACTCATGGGGGCTTTCACTTGATTCTGCTCACTTCCCAGTATCAAATAGACAAGTTTCTATACCTACCCCGTGGTTTCAGGATGAGAAATCCATTCTTTCAGTCCAGAGAGTTTACTCCTCTACCTCCCAAAGGAATCTGGGATTTCTGTGACTTTAAGAAAATAGGGCCAGGGAAATGGCTCGGCAGATAAAGGCAGTTGCTGCCCATCCTGATGACCTGAGTTCAATTCCCAGGCTCCATGCTGGAGCTACTGCAAGTTATCCTCTGACTTCCACACACACAAATAAAATTAATACATAAAAGTAAAAAATAATAGTAATTTATTTAACTTAATTCTATATATATTGCCCTACTTGATATACTTGAGGGGGTTGACTGGCATCTTTACAATCCTTTATTTTGGGCAAAAATCTTATATGTAACTTTTTAAATTCCATACAAACTAGTGATTTTTGTTGTTGTTGTTTTAGATACACATTGTTCAATTTAATAACCAGTTTCTCCTAGATATAGTGTAAGATAGTATTGCCTTTGACTGTTGATCATCTGAGATTTTCTATGGCATAATCATTGTATACTCACTTTCCAGATAAAAATAATTTTTCATGTTAAGAATAGTAGTTATTGGGGCTACAGAGGTGGCTCAATGGTTAAAAGCACTGATTGCTCTTGCAGAGAACCTGGGTTCAATTCCCAGCATCCACATGGTGGCTCACAACCTTCTGTAACTCCAGTTCTAGAGGATCAGATACCCT
Source organism: Peromyscus attwateri (assembly GCA_902168425.1). Classification (NCBI taxonomy): domain Eukaryota; kingdom Metazoa; phylum Chordata; class Mammalia; order Rodentia; family Cricetidae; genus Peromyscus; species Peromyscus attwateri. Next base: position 11,216 of record CABHPP010124763.1, on the reverse strand, counting down.
CTTTTGGCCTCCAAGGGCACTGCATGCACATGGTTCACATACATATGTGCAGGCAAAACACCATATATAAAATAAATTTTTTTTTTTCGAGACAGAGTTTCTCTGTGTAGCATAGCTGTTATTGGGAGATAACTGCTATGCTATTAAGTGGGGTACTTAATCACACAAACATAAGGACCTGAGTTCAATCCCCAGCACCCATTATAAGAAACTGGGTATAGTGGTGCACACTTGTAAGCTTGCTGGGGAGATGAGTTGGAAGGATTCCTGGGGCTCCTGGTCAACCTGTTTTGCCTACTTATTGAATCCTAGATTTCAGTGAGAATCTGTGTCTCAAAAGACAAGCTGGGCATGGTGGCACACAGCTTTAATTCCAATACTTGGGAGGCAGAGGTAGGAAGATCTCTGTGAGTTTGAGGCCAGCCTGTTCTACATAGCAGTTCTAGGGCAGCCAGGGATATATAGAGATCCTGACTAAAAAGTAAAAAAACAAAGTGGATGGTATCTAAGGAAGAACCAACCAATCACAGGTTGTCCTTTGAACTCCATATAAACACATGCTTCTGCACGAACCTGTATATACACATACTAGTAGTTGTTGGAGTGGGAATACAGTTTATTTGGTAGAGTCCATCATTTGCACCATGAGATCCTGGGTTCAGTCCTCAGCACAGTATAAATCGGGTGTGGTTGTGCATGCCTGTAATCCCAGGACTTGGGAAATAGAGGCAGAGGATCAGAAGTTTAGGGTTATCCTTAGCTCATAGTGAGTTTAAAACTAACCTGGACTACACACTTAAAAAAAAAAAAAAAGAAAGCAATATTAGTTATTAATAATATAATATAACAATAATAATTATTGTTATCAATCTAATTAAAACTACATGTCTTATAAAAATACTTCAAGATCTAGAAAAACAATTCAGTGTGTAAAAGCATTTTCCACATAAGTTGACCTGTATTCAAAGCCTAGAACCCATGGTCGAAGGATAGAATGAACTACAGAAAACTCCTCTAGCCTCCTCATATGTGCCATAGCACACATATACTCGCCCTCACACATTACACACCATACACAGGCATAATGATAATAAATAAAATTAATAATATGCTTAGGAATTCAGCAAAAATGGAGAAAGTTGGAGTTAATTAAAGTTCAAACTGCTCTTAGATAAAATACTTCAAGCACGGTGTGTAGATGGTGTAAAATTCATGACTACCTTTGTGGCCCTGACTTTATTTAGGGTTGCTAGTGACATTTGAAGCATTGAAGATACTTGCTAGAGGACACAGTCTATTATTTGCTTGCAGGATAAGCAAGAGAGCTTTGGGCTTTCTTTGAAGATACTGATTCTATGTTGTTACTGGGAACTTAACTGTTTTTGCTATTTTTGTCTTTCTCAGATTAACCTTTTTAAAACTTTTTATTTATAGGGACTGAATTCATGGCCAGGTTGCATGAACATCTGAAGTATTTTGTAAATATGAAAATTTCCACTGACAAATCATGGCAAGGCGTTACCATCTACTTCTCAGGCCATGAGGTTATCATCTTTTTTTATCTAAGGAATTTCTAAAAGTTTAAAATTTTTTAAAAGTTTGAAGCATAGCATATTACCACCTTCTTTTTTAAACATTATGTTTAGACTCCTGGAGAAGGAGAGCATAAAATCATGGAATTTATCAGATCCGAGAAAGCAAAGCCAGATCATGATCCAAACACCAGACATTGTCTTTATGGCTTAGATGCTGACTTGGTAGGTATACCACTTATTGTCATTATAAGCTTGTGTCATAGAACTAAATACCTAAGAGGTGGAGTTTTTAATGCAGGAAGTTCATTGGCTGTAGCAACAAATATAGAAGGCAATGATTGCTACATTTGCCATTATCTAAGTTCTAAAAGAATTGAGAAAATAAGCTTTGTTTGTTTGTTATAGATTATGAATAACTGATGTTGGTATAGTCTACAGACCTGAGTAACCTAGTTCTATGAGTATGATGCTGAGGAGTTGATGCTGAAGCCAAAGAAAGAGGACTGTTTAACCTCATGTTTTTACTGTCACGAAAACCTCCTAATTCATAGCTCCATGCCTCAAATACCTTTTATATGTATGACTATTTTGCCTGCATGTATGTATGTGTACCACATATGTGCCAGTTGCCTGAGGAGGGCATTGGATCCCCTGGAACTGGAGTTAGGGGTAGTTATGAGCTGCCCTGTAGGTACCTGGAACTGAACCCGGGTCCTCTGCAAGAGCAGTAGTAACCTTTCTTTAACTACTGAAGCCATCTCTCTAGCCCCCTATCAGAGAAGTTTTCATACTAACCAAAACTAAACAAGCAAGCTAGTATAATGACCTTCTTTGTACTCTTAAATTTCCTTAAGTTTTCTGGGCTTTTTTTGTTTTTGTTTTTCAGACAGGGTTTCTCTGTGTAGCCCTGTCTGTAACAGCCCTGGCTGTCCTGAAACTTGCTCTGTAGCCCAGGCTGGCCTCAAACTCAGAGATCTGCCTCCCTCTGCCTCTTGAGTGCTGGGATTAAGGCATGCACCACCACACCAGGCAAGTTTCCTTAAGTATTAATTTTTTTAAATTTAATGTAGTCATTTGCCTCTTTTCTACCATCATGGGTTATTGAAGCAAATTCCATACACTGTTTTTACCTAATAAATATATATTTTTGTATTTGTATAAACAAGTTTTTAAGGTACTTAACCACAGTGCCATTATCACATACATAATAATAATTGCTTAAGGGAAATAACCACATCTCCTGATTGTGTCATAAATTTTCACTTTGTTTTGTTGTTTGAATAAGAATTTAAATAAAATAAACAATATATATTGCCATTGATTCACATGGTCACTACACTTTTGAGTTCACTTGAGGGAGTAAGACATAGGAGAAAATTAAAGTGCCCTTTTCCATTTTGGAATGAATTTTCATATTAATGTCACCCTGACCTCTAAGCATCCTCTGTATTTTTGTAGCATAGGAGAGTTGCTGCTTCTAATTTCTAATCCTCGTAAGAAGTAGGAATTTGTGGAAATCCAGAGAAAGTTTTGTGATTTGGAGGAGGAGGAGCGGAGGATATAGTGTCACTTACAAGGCTCATGGGCTCTGAGGTGGACATAGTTCTAGAAAAGTGGACTCCCTTGATTCCATCCATATCCTGGCATTGGGTCATTCTGTGATATCTGCATATTTGATTTCAATTTTCACATTTTGACTTTGCAGTCTTCTCCGTATAGATATTAAGTTGCTTTTGTAAACCTAATGGTATGAACAAAGGTAGGATAGAAATATTTCATAATTATTTTTCAACAGATCATGCTTGGATTAACAAGTCACGAGGCACATTTTTCTCTCTTAAGAGAAGAAGTTCGGTTTGGTGGAAAAAAAACACAAAGGTAAATCAGGTGTTGGGAGAAGGACCAAAACTGAAGCATGGCTAGTAGTCCCTTAGAGATGGGCTCTGCAGGTAGTCTTCATTCATGGGTGCCGTTTGCCGTGGTCCAGGGCGTCCTCCTCTTTTATTGCCTGTGCTTTAGATGTCTGTAGTACCCAAGAGAACACTGTCAAATCTGATCTCATAAAGCTTACCCCTGTGTTTTAGTCTAAAAGTTTTGTAGAGGGTTTGTTTTGCTGTTTGGGGCTTTGGTTATTTTTGCAGTGCTGGACTTGAACCCAGTAGTAAGCACTCTGCTGCTGAGTTAGGCTCCGCTCTGAGTCACATAGTTTCAGCTTACATAGTTTAATCATTTATCCATTTTAAATTAGTATTTGTATATAGTATGAGGTAAAAATCTAACTCCATTCTTTGTATGTGGGAACTCAATTTTCCCATCACTGTCTGTTGAGAAAACTGTCCTTTCCCTGTTGAAAGTCTTGGTTCCTTGTTGAAAATCATTTGCTCATGTATGCAAAGTTTTATTTCTTGTGTTTCGATGTTATTTCTTAGTCATATCTACCTATTTTTATACCATTACTGGTGTATTCATGTAGATTTTAATATAGTTAACATTGAAATCAAGAAGAATGAAACCCCAACTTTATTCTTTTTTCAAGATTATTTTGTATGTTTAGGGTCTCTTGGAAGCATGGTGTTTTTTTATTTATTTATTTTTTTAAATGATAGATTTTCCTATTTTGGTGAAAAACATCATTGGGGTTTTGATAGCTTTAAGAAAGATCTAAGAAATCTGTAGATCTTTTAAAATATCTTGATGTTGAGCCTTTTAATCCATGTGTACACATTTTTGTCTTCTTTTAATTTCTTTAAGCAATATTTTGTAGTTTCCCTGATATACCCTTGGTTAAGTTTATTCCTAAGTATTTAACTCTTCTGGATGCCATTTGTATATGGAATCAAGTTTTTCAGATTTTTTTTATTTTATTTTAGCTGCATGATTGTTTTGCTTGCATGTATGTATATACACCACATGCATGTGTGGTGCCCACCAAAGCTAGAAGAGGATGTCAGGTCCTATAACTAAGAGTTACAGATGGTTGTGAACCACCATGTGGGTTCTGGGAACTGAACCCTGGTCCTCTTAACCTCTGAGCCACCTCTCCAGCCCCTGGAATAATTTTCTTAATTTCCTTTGATGGTGTACAGAAATACTACCTATTTTGTTCCCTGTAGATGCGTTATTTGTTTATTAGCACTAATATGTTTTTATATGTCCTATGGAGTTTTCTGTATGTAAAATCACACCATCTGAAAACAGATAAAATTGTACTTATCCCGTTCCAATTTTAATTCCATTTCTTTATCTTTCCTGCCTCATTGCCCTGGCTAGGAGTTAAAGAACAGTGTTGAATAGCTATGGTGTGTTGAATAGCTGTGGTAAAGTAGGTATCCTTGTCTTATTCCTGGTCTTAGGAATAATGTTTTCACTCTATAATGTTAATTATGTGTTTTCATAAATGTCCTTTGTCATGTTAAGGAAATTTATCTCTATAGCTCTTTTTCTCTTTTGAGAGTATATTTTACAATGTGTGTGTGTGTGTGTGTGTGTGAGTGTGAGAGAGAGAGAGAGAGAGAGAGAGAGAGAGAGAGAGAGAGAGAATGTGTGTGTGCACGCACACATGCCATGGCATGTGTGGAGGTCAGAGGACAGCCTGTAGTAGAAGCAGGCTCTACAGATCAAACTCCAGGTCATCAGACCTAATGGCAAGTATCTTTGCCCAGTGAGCCTCTTGCTAGTCCACTCTCTCTAATTTTAACAGTTTCTTCCTATAGGCCAAGCTAGCCAAAACTCTATGTTGACCAGGCTGGCCTCAAACTCATTATCCTGCTGCCTCTGCCTCCTGAGTACTTACATTTCAGGTGTTATCATGGGAGAGTGTTTAATATTGTTAAATCCTTTTTCTGCAAAATGATCCTGGAAAATTTTCCCCTTCACTCTGTTCATGTGCTATATGATGTTGGTTTTCTTATGTTGAACTGCCCTTGGATCCTTATCATAAATCTTGCTATGTATTATCTATTTAAATATATTACTGTCCCCCTAATATTCTTTTTTATAGCTAAACTTGGAGTATAAGCCAATATAGCTTCCTGTCCAATGCAAGAGATAATCTACATTGCATAAATTTAAAAATGTACATCCACCCTCACACCCTTACTAATTTGTATACTTCCTACAATGACCAGTAGCCACACTAGTTTCTTATATGTATTGTGTATTTAGATCATATGAGTTCTTAAGAGTCCTTCCACCAAAAGTATAATGTAAACCAATTATTTTGAACTTTACCATGTTTCACCCATTATGATGGCATTCTCATATAATTGTATATAAATTACTTGCTTTAAATAGAAGAATTATCTCTGAATGATAACTTTTACTTAACCATTGCTTCATTTTTGAAGTTGGACCACTCTGTTTTGATCACTTGACTAATTGCAGGGTATGTGCACCAGAAGAAACGACGTTTCACCTCCTACACTTGTCTTTAATGAGAGAGTATATTGATTATGAATTTTCAGCATTAAAAGTAAGTATTAATATAGCCATTGACTGCAGTTTTTTGCATACAGAAATTTCTATAGGATTTCAGTTTATTCTCCATTTTGCCATAGGAAAAGATCACATTTAAATATGATATTGAAAAAATTATAGATGATTGGATTTTGATGGGATTTCTTGTTGGCAATGATTTTATCCCTCATCTACCTCATTTACATATTAATCATGATGCGCTGCCTCTTCTTTATGGAACATATATTGCCATCCTGCCAGAACTTGGAGGTAAGACCACTCTTTACTGCTAATTTAGTTACCAGCTCACCCTAAAGATTTCTCTCTATTTATTAATTATTGCATGCATGACTAAATTAGGAAAACATTGTGGTCTCCTTTTAGTCTAAGTGGTAGGCACTGAGGTTGTTATTTTCAGTGGTCACTAAAGAAACTGACCACATGTAAATAACCTCACTCATTAAATAACTAATGTCACCTCTGATTCCTTAAGAAAACCAGCAGACCTCATTACTTTCATTTCATACCATTCATACTTCATTGTAGAAATCCAGTTGTTCAAAGTATACGTAAAAGTATTTAATATGAATCAAAATTTTTTTGCAGTAAAAATGGGAAATTGGTAAACAATTTTTCTAAATTACAGGAAATTATTCCTTTCCTCTTTTTTTCTTCCCTCCTCCCCCTTCTTTTTCTTTTTGAGGGAAAGTCTTACCATGTATTCCCAGGTTGGCCTCAAACTCAAAATCCCCTTCCTCTGCCTGTATAACCTAATATAACAGGATACATGTGTGCCTCTACAACCAGCTACACCCCTTTTCTTGCATAAACATGTCAACTTGAATGATCCAGGTAGACTGTAATACACATGGTGTTGTTACAAATATGGTTGGAAATGTGGAAGCATTATTATTCTGTAACCTGGACTTTCTAATATTTTACTCCAGTGGCTAAAATATAGTAATATAAAGGTTATAAGAACTAAAGCTAGTTTATAGACAGTAAAACGGAGAGTTTTCTTCATTAAAATAATTATTCAGCAGTTTGTAGAAAGAATTTTATAGAGCTATTTAGAAAATAATGTCAGTTTAAACTACAAGTTTAGATTTGATTCATTTTAGGTTATATTAATGAAAGTGGACATCTCAACTTACCACGATTTGAAAAATACCTTGTGAAACTGTCAGATGTAAGTAACTACAAGGTTTTTTCCTATCCTGGGGTAGTTGTGAATGGTCACTAATCATTTAGTTAATATGAGAGGGGGGATAAAACTGTTTCATAGCTTTGTTCTGATTGTTCATTCTGTATAATTTCACTTGAATTATTTGATTTTAATTATGTTTAATTTTCAGATTTAATGATATTGTGTGTCTATATATAAACATTATCCAAGTTAATGATACTGTGTATGTGTGTGTTTGTGTGTGTATGTAAACATTCTCCTATTTTCTATACCCCAGAAATAGTTTCTGTTAGAAATTTCGTTTGTATTCTTTCACACATGTTTAAGTCATTTTAAAATATAATTATTTTTGTTCAGTTTGATCGAGAGCACTTCAGTGAAGTTTTTGTGGACCTCAAATGGTTTGAAAGCAAAGTTGGTAACAAGTATCTCAATGAAGCGGCAGGTGTGGCAGCCGAAGAAGCCAAGAACTGCAAGGAAAAGAGAAAAGCAAAGGTGACCAGTTTCTAGTGTCCCTTCATTTTCTTCCTGTTCTCTCTCTCTCTCTCTCTCTCTCTCTCTCTCTCTCTCTCTCTCTCTTCCTTCCTTTCTTTCTCTCTCTCTCTCTTTCTTTCTCTCTCTCTCTTTCTTTCCTTCCTTCCTTCCTTCCTTCCTTCCTTCCTTCCTTCCTTCTTTCTTTCTTTTAACTATAATGGTTAAACTAATATTCCTTGTTTTTCAGTTTCCTTAGGTTTCAGAGCGTTGTTTTGTTTCCATTTCTTCTTCTCATGAGCATCTAAAATTGATTTGGTTTCTGTGTTTCTCTCATATCATAAATATGTATTTAAGGAAAAATTAGTTTCTTATTTTCACCTCTAAGGAATAGCATTATGTTTCCTCTATCAAGAAGCCGATAAATGGGGCTAGACAGTTGCCTCGGCAGTCAGGAGCACTTGCAGAAGAACCAAGTTCAGTTTTTAGCCCCACATGGCAGCTTACAACTGTAACTCCAGTTTCAGGGCTCTTCCATCCTCTTCTGGCCTCTGTGGATACTAGAAACAGTGTGTGTGTGTGTGTGTGTGTGTGTGTGTGTGTGTGTGAGAGAGAGAGAGAGAGAGAGAGAGAGAGAGAGAATGTTTTAAGAAGCCAGTAAGTTAACTTTTAAAATCAGCTATTTAAATTGTGTTATTTGAAAACAACAAACCACTGGATTATTTTATATTTATTTGGGACCTGTGGGGTTTTTTTTATTTGTTTGTTTACTTGTTTGTTTATTAGAGACCAGCTCTCATGTACCATAGGCTGGCTTCGATCTCCCAATCTCCTCCCTCCACCTCCTAAGTTGTGGGATTTATAAGTATGTTACATGGTTCTCTTGAACTATTTTGTTAACTGTGAATATTTATAGCATTTCATTTTGTGACACTAGGCCAGCAGTAGACTGACTAAGAATAATTAATAGAACAGTATCTAGGGGCTAGAGATATGGCTCAGTGATTAAGAGCACTTGCTTCTCTTGCAAAGAACCCAGGTTTTATTCCCGCACAAATGTGATGGCTTACAATCATGTGTAACTCCAGTTCCAAGGTATCCAGCACCCTCTTCTGGCCTCCGGCATCAGGCATCAGGCATGCATGCAGTACACTGACATATATGTACACAGAACACTCATACACACAAAATAAAAATAAATAAATCTTTTTAAAATAGTATAATATCTAGTAAATGTTTCTGCTTAATAATGAATGATAGACTCACTTAGAATATTCTAGTGTCTACAGAAGATCTCTAATTAAACAATGTCTTGCTTGTGTTAGTTTGTAAAAGAAACCTCAACTTTTCTTCAGCCTATCCATAATGATGATATCCTGGCTCTATTTAGGCTCATGACTAGTAAGTTTTCCCCTAGGAAATGTAAATATCCTGATTTTCTCTGGCACGGTTTTTCTATTTCTTAATTTTTTCCACATTTATGTGTGTAGTGTTTGTGTGTATTTGTATGTGTGAGTGCATGTGTGCGTTGGTGCATGTGGAGGTCTGAAACTCGTCCTCAGTTGCTCATCACTTTACTGAAGCAGGTGACCACAGCTGACCTAGTCTCACTGATTCCAGCTAGTTTGCAGCCACTAGCTCAAGGCATCCCCATGTCTGCCTCACAAGTGCTGGGATTATGGCAGGTGCCACAGCTGGCTGCCCTTCTGCGTGGTGCTGGAGATGTCGCTCCAGTTCTCACATTTGCCATCAGATGTTTCATCTACCAAGCTCTCTCTCCAGCCTAGCATATGTGCAGAGCTCTATTTTAGTGGAACTTAGCAGTCATCAGTTTGATTCCACTACAGGTATTTCTCCTAAGAAAACAAGCTTTGTACTAGGTGTGATGGTGTATACTTATAACTCCTACTTGAAATGCAGAAGCTTGAGGATCTTGAATTTCAGGTCAGGCCTGCACCACACAGTAAGGCTCTCAACTAGAAAGAAAGAAAAAGGAAAAAAAGAAGAAACTTTGCAACTGTGGAGGAAACCTCTTCACAAAACCTGCATGTTAGTAACTCCTAGCTCCTCTACTTTAGCTCACTCCTTAAACTTCATAAACTTCACCAGTCTTCCAGGAATATGTGAGCTATAGTAAAAATACATGCAGACATGGCCCATGACTGTGAAGCTGGTAGAGGCCAGAGTTGTATAAAGAAAAGCTAATGAGAGTCACTGCTGGTAGCTAAGCTACCAGAAACATGAGAGGAAAGGTTACAATCATAAAAATAAAAACATGGGCGAGCATGGAAGATCCATAGGTTAGGAGAGACTCAAGAATGACTGGAGTCAGAGATTCAGGAAGTGCTCATTGGGGTCAAGCTGAAACAGATAGATCGTATTAGGAGCAGCTCAAAATCTGGTGTGTAGCACGAATATTAAAAGGTCTTATTAATAAAAACAAACCTGGAGCCAGGTATTGGGGTGAATGCTGGAAGATCAGAGAAGCAGAACAAGCCACAGCTACCTCACCTTGCCAGTTCCTCAGCTGATCCTGTTTCCTCAGACTGGAAGCCTCTGAGCCCTTATCCAGAATAAATCTCAGCTGAACTGTGCTGCTCAAAAGCCTAAAAGCTTAACCAGGCTCTAGTTCCTCGTCCTCATGCCTTAAATACTTTTCTGCTTCCTGCCATCACTTCCTGGGATTAAAGGCTCTTGTTACCACGCCTAGCTGTTTCCAGTGTGGCTTTGAACTCAGAGATCCAGATTGATCTCTGCCTCTGGATTGCTAGGATTAAAGGCGTGTGTGCCAACATTTTCTGGCCTCTATAACTAGTGGCTGTTCTGTTCTCTGACCCCAGATACGTTTATTAGGGTGCACACTATTTTAGGGAACACAATATCACCACACTGGTGTCTAACAATGTTAAGTTGATAGGTTGTAAAATTATTTCATTTTTGTTTGTATTGTAATCGATAAACTGAATACTCTTGGTCTTGGTACATATAATTAAATATACTTTTATATTAGTGAGAATCATTTATTATATATCAGTTCTATATAATAAAATATATAATTTTAGAAAACAATTGATAACCAAAAAGACATACAGTTTCAAGGTGGTTTTTTTTTTTCAAGGTTTTTCGAGACAGGGTTTCTGTGTGTAGCTTTGGAGCCTATCCTGGAACTTGGAAGATGACCAGGCTGGCCTTGAACTCACAGAGATCCACCTCCCTTTTCCCTCTAAGTGCTGGGACTAAAGGCGTGCTCCACCACCGCCTGGCTTAAATCTTATTTTTAAAGTAAGATACTATAGAGTATCCTTTAAAAATCATTTCAGTTGTATTTAGTATATTCCTAATCTCCTTTTTACATGTCTGACTTGGAAACATCTTGCTGTTCATCTTATGATAATTTATAATTTTATAGGGCCAGGAAAATTCCTTAAGTTGGGCTGCTTTAGACAAAAGCGAAGGTGAAGTAGTGGCTTCCAAAGGTGAGTACACACTGTGTTCTAATGTTATTTCTTTGATACAATAGTTGTTAGACTGTTCCTTTATTAGTACTAACCCAGCAATATTGAGTTGGA
>CABHPP010124762.1:1496-15494 GCA_902168425.1 Peromyscus attwateri | reverse complement strand
GAAGGAAGAAAGAAAGAAAGAAAGAAAGAAAGAAAGAAAGAAAGAAAGAAAGAAAGAAAGAAAGAAAGAAGGAAAGAAGGAAAGAAGGAAAAAGGAAAGAAAGAAAGAAAGAAAGAAAGAAAGACCAGACGACTGGACAGTATTTATATATATACACATCATGCCTTCCCTTATAAAAGACAAAGCACAGTATTAGCTTTCTATGTGGATTCCTCCATAATATGCCACATGTTGATACAAAATAATCAAGGGGAGACCTCTACCAAACATAGTAGTTGCAAAAATAAATTATTCTTGATTTTAACTTTAGCTTCTGCAAAGTAAACTCTAATCCCTTAAAATTCCATGTTTGATAAGAGTTCCTTTGTTCACCTAAGCTCTTGTCCACTGGACAGCCTGACATTGTGATTTGTCATACAGGACATTCAGTGTTTACTCTTCCTTGGGACATGGTAGAAAACACAGCACAGACATATGTTATTAGGTATACCTCTGGTAAACCTATAAACTGTATGTTATGTCTTAAATGTGAAATGATACCTCTCCATAAGTATTTGAACATTTGATCTCCAGTAAGTTAAACTACTTTGGCAGGTTGTGGAACCATTGGTTGGAAGGGCCTAGCCGGCAGGCATAATTCCTCCAAGCCCATCTCTGCTTTCTGAACCATCAAGATATGAACAGGTCATGCTAAAAGCTCCAATTGCCAGGGACTGATACTTTTCAGATGCCATGCCATGATTGTCCAGTAATTTCTTCTCCTCTTTAGTTGTTAGTGTCAGGCATTCTTTCATAACAACCGGAAAAACAACCAATAATGGTTAGTCATATAGAGAGCCAACCATTGAACTCTTGTGAAACTCTAGACACCGAGGTTCAGGAAAGCTGTCTGGATTGACAATATTGTGCACATGGTTACACATCAAAGCTGAAAAGACAAAATCCTTATTTGCAACTTTCTTTGATTCTTTCCCATGCATCCCTTTCTTACAATAATTTTAATTTGTATTATTCCTTACTATAAACCATAAGCATTAAATATAATAACTTTCAATGAATTCTTTGAAGGTTTCTAGCACATTATTGAACTTCAGTGTGGTTTTCAGACCACCCCCCATACTTATTGTTGATGGTAGAAATAAGGCTGGTCAATGTTCTCTCAGACTCTGAAGTTCACTGTTCTCTTAGCCAATGAAAGGGAACAATCTCTTTTTCAGTTCCCATGATATCTTACCCTCACAGTAAAATTTCCAGGTTTTATTAATGCATAACTTTGATGTGTTAATCTTCATATTTTACCAGTGGTAAATTTTTAAATACCATGAGGACTTAGAATCACATCAAAGAAAAAAAGAGTATGCCCTCAAAATCAATTATTGATGTCCATGAGGTCTTGATGTTGAGGTCAAAATATTATGATGATTCTTACTGACGATCACAAAGGAAGATCTTAGGATGTATTCCAGGCATTGTTTGTTCAGGAACATACAATGTAACATGATTAGGTATATAGAACATCCCTGTCTCCCGCTTCATCAACCTTTTTCTACTTCTTTTGTTCTTTTTCTCCCTTCTTCTCCATCCCTTCCCTCTTTTCATCCCTCATCATCTACTTTTTCTTAAAATCCATTAGGTAACTTCAAACACTACATAAGGAGAAGAAAGACTCAGTTGTTTGCCTAGTCTAAACATTTTTAAAGTAGTTACTGCTTGAAATGGTTGTCAATTGTGAATAGCTGAGTAAAGATATATCAACAACTGAATATTATCCAGGCACTAAAATTATATTTGTGGCATTTTCAACGACATAAATAAGTACAACTTACTATGCAAAAACAGTGTAGAAATGTTATAATACATCAACTATGTTACACAATGCAAATAAAAATGAAGAATAAATAAAATATTACCAGTAATTTTCTTTGCTATTATAGTTATGAATAATTTCCTTTGTTATGTTTTTTCTACATCTTCCAAACTTTTAACTTGCATTATCATTAGAAAGATGTATTTTATAGAAGGAAACTTTACTTATCAGTGCCACACACTCTTCTCATCTCAGGTGATGCATCTCAGAGCTTAATATGCGATTATCAGTCATTTGAGTGCCTGTTCTTTAAGGTTCAAGGCTATGTTGTCTCTTTCCTGTTGACTATCACTTCACACAATGTCCAGTACAGAGTCTATACTTCCTCAGTGAGTCTGGGCTAAATTGCTATTTCTGTAGTGAGAAGGATAACTTCATTTCAAAACATGAGTTTTTTCTTTCATTCACACTTACGTCCCATCAAGAAACTCCCTGTTGCTCAACTGGCCTGAATCAATCTAAGATGGCTAATTTTCAAGCTACTTGGTGGAGACCGTTGCATAGTAGAGAGGATAAATATAGTGCTTTTATCACAAAACTGAGTGTTTGACAAATTCTTTACTCATGATAAAAGCAACACATCTCCCTGGAGTGCCCCAGTTACTTTCTTCTCCACTACTCAATTAACAGCAAGTTAAGCATCATATCTGTAACAGCTTTACTGTCAATCCTGGAGTGTCCTGTGGTTTGAAAATCCTTTCCATTTACACAAATGCCAAGTCATATTGCTCTGTTTCTTGAAGTGGCTCAAGTAGAGCTTTATTTGTTTACTGATATGGGAAGCAAGTCCCAACATGTCTTATAACCCTCGTGGTTTCTGGCTTAGACAGCAACTTCACACTTACATACAAAGTTACTTATCTGCAAGGTCCTCTGGTACCCAGAGAGATTTTCTGTCTCTCTTTCAGAGTTCTATGCAGCTATTTGACTGAAACAGATGCCACTTTCCATCAATTATATGAATCATTTGACAAACTTTCCAGCAAATATTTAGTGCCTATGTGTCACCTGCCCTCTAGAGAAATGGCCAAAAGTACAGTGTTTGTTTTTGCAGCCTTTTTTGAAGAACACAGGAGTGTTTAGGGATGTAATGAGACAGCCAGTTAAACATTCAACTTTCCCTGAAACATCATGGTGTAAAGTCAATTGTAGGTACTTTATGGGGAATAAGCCAAGAGGAAAGAAAGCAGAGAGCTTTTTGTTCAACCCTCTGAGAGTCTGATAATCTAATTGTGGTTCATGAACATAAATAGAAAAGAAATGCTGAAAGCCTTTCTCAAATAACTACAAAAGATATACTTAAAGTATATTATAAGGCAATGTGGAAAGATTGACTATGGAACTAATCAGGACAGATTTACTAGAGAGGAGACTCTGCAGGAAGAACTTTAAGAACAAGGGAGATATGGTATAAAAGTAGCATATAATTTGCTATGTAGAAATAAATAAGTTGAGGTTGTTATTACCCAGTGTGCTGTAGTAGAGTGGCATAGGTCAAGAAATGGCCCAACGTCAATCAGAACAAGTCTGTTAAGTTTCCAGAACTTGTAGCTGAGCAGCGAGCTCTGAACAATATTGTATGGGAGTGACAAAGTTCACTCCAGGCTAAAAGAAAGCCTAGTATGCCAAAGAATAATCTAAAGATTTGCAGAAAACCATTGCCTCTGTGTAAGTGCTAATTCTGAATGGGACTTTGCCTATCTCAATTCATGTACATGTTAACTGTGTCTGCTTCCCATGATTCTGACCCTTTACAGGCAAATCTATACTCTGTGAATATGCGTGCTACTACTATTATTAATGAATTCGATACAGCCAGCTCCATTATTAAGAACTTCACATTTGGACTGGCAAGATGACACAGAAGTTAAAGGCACTTACTGCCAAATACAACGACCTGAGTTCAACCTCCGTGGCATGTGGTTGAATGTAGTTGAAGGAGAGAACTGACTTCTGCCAGTTTTCTTCATGTGTCATGGCATAAGGTTTACACACACACACACACACACACACACACACACACACACACACACATGCACATGCACACGCACTAACAATAAACAAATACAAAAACAAAAAATTTTCGAAAGAACTTTACACATAATATTTTCATTGACTCTATAACAAACCTTACAGCCCCTTCACTTACCTAAGGTCACAAAACTAAAGGTAGAAAAAAGAGGAACATGACCCAATTTTTTCTTCTATCAAAAACCAGGTGATATGAGGGGGAAATGGGGGTAAAGAAATGAGGTCGATAATAGGGGAAGCAGAGTGGAGGACAATACAGAAGATGACGAAGGAGGAGGAATAGATAAAAAGATACATTGTTTTATATTTACCTAAAATTGTGTGTGTGTGTGTGTGTGTGTGTGTGTGTGTGTGTGTGTGTGTGAAGTTACATGACTTGAGGTAATAATGCTCACCCTAAGAGCCATAGCCTATTTAACACAGCTCCCACTACCAAGTATGAGAAATGTCTTTTCCAATTGTTGGGCACGAGAGTTCATTTGACTCCCCAAACATTATAAGACATTGCTGTTGCCCTTGGTTACCTACCAAAAATTGAAGGTAAGTTCCTATTGCTGAAGATAGCATGTCTTCTCCCTAAAGACATAGGACCAGAAGGTACTATGCAAGATACCAAGGGAGGAAAGTTATTAGTAGTTCTACCTGGTTGTGATGCCTATAAACCATAACAACAAGTAGCATGAAAGATATGCCTAAAGGTGCAATAATGGCATTCATATCTTGGTGGTAACCAGTAAATATGTGATTGGATATAAGGTCTGATCAACAGGAGGGAAATCATGACTTGTACTGAAAACCTAGCCAACTACCTGTGGCTAGTGAAGTCATGGATCTTAGAGTAGAAACAACCATTTCCATTTTATTACATTAGTATAAATTCTAATTGCATTCTGAATCCTTATTCTTCTACCCATAGCAATGTGTAGCTCTCATTCCCCAGCAATGAAGCTTCTGCTTGGCAGTGGACAGAGACCACTACAGAAAACCACAATTGGTCAAAATTACGAGGTCAACAGATTGTAGGATGCCCACAACCAACAGGTACATCTACAGCACAGCTCCTACACCTAAAGTTCAGGAAACATGGCAGAAGAGAGGGCAGAAATATTGAAAGAGCAGGAGGGTCAAGAAGTCTGCTGTAAGACTGTATCTCCAAGCTACACCCATGAACTCTCAACAATTTGGCTTGCTACCTAAACAAGACCTGAACAATGATAACACCCATAGATATTGTGAGGTGCAAGAGGGAAATATCACTGGGTCCCATCCCTAGACAGAGAGCTACAGGCAATTCATAACTGCTGAGAGAGGGAAAATTAGTCTTCCCCAGGCATAAGCCCCATAATTGGTTATCCAATGCCAAATGGCCAGCCCTGAAATGTTCAAAAAACAAAACTCAGCAGGTTGTATTTATATGCTTATTCTTGCATGTGTGTATGTATGTGTAACAATAATAATGAAAAAAAAGACCATGAATTTGAGAGGGAGTATGGGAGTAACTGCAGAGAGAAGAAGGAAGGAATGAAAATAAATATAATATTTTAATTAAAAATAAAGTATTTTTAAAACTCCATCCACATATTCATTAATTTATGGTAATCCTAATTTCACCATTCTACCAGTATTCCTTTCAAATGACTTCTAGAAATCATACAAAATTTTGAAAAATCAAAAAACTTACATGCTTAATTTTGAGAAAATGAGAGTGTCAGAAACTGTAATATCTTTATGAAAATCTATTTCTTTCGATTATATTTTGGACAGAAATCTATGTCATTCTAATAATTACTTCTGGTTAGGCATATATGATTAGGTGTTTGATTCTAGGCACTGAAATTTGGGGGAGATTCATGTGTACTATGTTTAGGCCAGACCACCACCCAAACCATCCTATATTTCTAGTCGAAACCAAAGGATATATTAAAGTCTTGTAGTGAAGTTACTTAAAAGATGACATTTATTTTACTGTTTATTATTGTTTGGTCTTACTATAGCCAGGAATTTCTTGATATAGTGGGTGCACTAAGCATTATAACAATAAACACACACTCAACATGAACAGATATGTGCAGACATTGAAGAATTGTACTATTATGTATCTTAACATATATGTGGTTGAGGATCTGTCAAGGAAATTTGTAATCCACACCATTTTATTTGGTCTGGGACAATAGTCTCATTTGCTTTCAAAGGCAATATTTTTAAGGAAAGCTCAGGTAGATGACTGACAAATATGGAGAAAAAAATGTCTCTTTAGCTAAAACTGGAGTTCTTTCCAAGCCACAGACTGAATGTTAGCCTCTGTTCAATGTGTCACCGCAATAAAAAGCACACTTTAGCTCAACTGAGATTATGAGGCTGCATCAGTTCAATGCACCCTTACTGGTAGGAGGGAAAGAAAACCTAATAGAAGATTGCTAATGAGTCAGAGTCTAGCATGTATCTGTTTTATGAACAAAAGATAATCAGTCCATTCTTTGTCCCACAAAATGTCCATATCTTGATGTTCTTTATTAATTCTGACAGCCCAATTTGTGTTTTTATTCATCATGACCATGACTCTTAGGACTAGCATGGCTTTAAGCCTACTAAGTTGATTTATTTATGTTTTATTTCCCCCTGGAACCACACAAAATGTGCACATAAACACATCTTTCTTTTGAGTAGTATAATGCTTTTATAATCAATACCACAGGAAATGCATGAGCTTATAATTTCTAACATTTAAAAATATTCATATAATCAGCATTGGAAATGTTGCTTGCTAGCTTTTCAACAAGTCCCAGACCTGCACAAGGCCTATGCAGATGAAATTATTGAGGGTATGGTTGCTGGATTTGCTTGAAACAGTCCTCTGGTATCCTTCTGGAGAAAAAAAAAAGCATTCTTTCTCTATAGTGGCAATAGAGCTTAAATCTCTGGGAGGTGAGCCCAGTAACCTGACAGAGGCCCTAGTAATCACTTTTCTGTGCCAACTCATTTGATTTCCACAACCAATCTTGTGGCAATTAAGGCAGAGCATAATGGTCTTCATTTCAGGGGTGAGAATAAAGAGAGAGGAAGTGATTTGCCTAAGGCTATACAGCTGCTTATTGGTACAGCCAACCCTCTATCCTAGGTCTTATGATTCCCACATGTTGTTCATGTCAGCACATATTTGCCTGGCCAGTTTCGAGAAGTGACTCAGATGAGTTCTGCTCTTGCTAGAAATTAGAAGTTTCCATCAGTCAGCTGCACTGACCTTGCTGTAGGGTGAATACATTCTTAAGGATGCTTTGGTTCTTGCCTGTGTCAATATTCTTACAGATAGTCTAACCTAAATCAGGAAAGTTTCATGTGATGACAATTTAAAATTCAGGTGTTTTGTAGGACTTTTCCATCCCTACATGTCTACTCCCTTACTTCTCATTTGTCGCCGTTCATTGTTCCCTGGTGAGTAAAATAAACATTTCCATTTCTTCAGTTTTGTCTCACACCACCTTTGGTTGTCTGTCTCAGTACTCTAGTTGCAAAAATAGTATAAACTCTACCGAGTACATTAGTAAGTCTTCTTGCCTGTCCCCACCTTTTTCTTCCTGTACTAGAGTAATAAATTCTAATATGTCACCTGACATTGCCATTGACAGCCAACAATTCCACATCCAGACTGGAAGCATTTCTAGGAATCTAAGAACCTCCAAACATTTGAATTTTGAAATTTTCTAATCCAAAGGTTTGTGTTTCTCTTTTTCTAAGATTCCTGAAGTTCCTAGAGAGTAGAGACTATATTTCATTTTCATTGACATCTTCTGGAAAGTCAGCCAGACAAGAGCCCAGATGAAAAACATAAAGAGTAAACTTCAGAGCAAGGTGGGAATCCAATACACAAACAAAATTAGATAATATTATGTTTCTCATCCATATCTACCATCCAATCAGAACTATAGAAGAAAATTATTACTCTTATCCTATTATCTGGTAATTTCATATATAAAAGTAATTGATACAATAATCTACCATAATAATTGAGCACTATCCAAGATGTATTAACTCTTAAAGTACACCCCTAAGGCTGAGAAGGGTCCTTGTCCATTTCCATAAGCCTGACATTTTTTAGGTTAACTCATCTCTATACAATTTAGAATATTTTGCCTATTTACAATAATCTCTGAGATTTCTGAAATTGAACACAATCATTTATTTTTTATGTACCACATTTCCTCATTTAATGTTTATAATAACCCGATGCAGTAGGTATGACTACCCAAGTTTACAGATCGAGAATCTACAGCAGGTAGGCACTGTCTGACCCAAGGTCCTGTATAAGTTAGTGATGTAAGCAAGATTTCAATCTTTAATACTAATTACTTAGGTAGACTAGGCAAGAACAAGAATGAGAACAAAGGTATCAAAAGAGAACAGCAAGACAGAAGGAGAGATGCCAAAGAGCAAGTGAAAGGTCAAAAACAAAGAAGAGAACGGGGAGGGGAGGCAGGTTATATTATTAACTAACATTCTTACACATTAACATTAGACAAGAAATCACTGAACTTGGCCTTTAAGTCCTAGTCTATTATACCAAATGTGCAAGTGAACATTTCCTTGCCAATTAGACTGTGGTGTATATCTAGACATAAGCCTGACATTTTTTAGGTTAACTCATGAAAGCGTCAATATTTGATCATTTTTGTCTACGAAAACAGCATCCCATTAGCTTCCTACAACACTAACTTTAAAGTGAAATATGTTCAAAATCCAAGATCACTTTCTTTACTTCAAGTCTTATCGTTCTAAATAATCCTAGCTATCAACTTACACCAGGAAGCTGGACCTATGCAAAGTTCTGCGTTGGTTGTTCAACTTTTATGGGAGTTTTCTTTCCTTTTATTGAAAATGGGATTTTTTCTCACCTAATACATACCGATTACAGTTTCTCCTCCTTCTCCTCCTTCCAGCTCCCCCCACCTCCCTATCAATCTGGATCTACCCCCTTTCTGTCTCTCAGAAAACAGTCTTCAAAGGGATAATGATAAAATAAAAAAAGATAAAACAAAACTAAGACCAGAATTAGACAAAACAAACAGAAAGAAAAGAGCCCCAACAGAAGACACAAAACTTAGAGACCCACTCATTTACACACTCAGGAATCCCATAAAAACACTAAACTGGAAGCCATAAAATATATACAGAAGACCTGGTGCTGACCCATGCAGGTCCTGCATATGCTGCCTCAGTGTCTAAGAGTTCATATGAGCTTTACTCGTGTTGGTTTAGGGGGCTTGTTTTCTTGGTGTCCTCCATCCCTTCTGGCTCTTATACTCTCTCCCTTGTAGTTTAGGTGTTCCTTGAGCCCTGAGGGGAGAGATTTGATAGATACATCCTATTTAGAGCTGAGTGTCCCAATCTCTCTCTCTCTCTCTCTCTCTCTCTCTCTCTCTCTCTCTCTCTCTCTCTCTCTCTCTCTCTCTCTGTAGGTCTCTGTATTTTGTTCCCATCTGCTGCAGGAGGGAGCTTTTCTGATGATGGCTGAGCAAGGCACTGATCTATGAATATGTCATGATCCAGTAGAATGTCATTAGGAGTCATTTAATCACTACTCTTTTTTAAAAAAACAGTAGTATTTGGTTTTACCATATAGATCTCTGAACTATTGGTCACCCAAGTAGTGTCAGGTATGGGTTCCATCTCGTGGAGTGGGGGACTGTTCTTATGTGGAGCAACCTCATTAAATAAGATCAAAAGAAATATCTGTTTCTCTCATGCCCACTCTAGTGGAATTTTCCAGCTAGGTTGCTCCACATAAGAACAGTCCCCTGTGGCTAGAGTTTTCCTGCCTGGCCCACAGTCAGGATAAATCTCTTTCACCTGCCAGTCCCACAGCCGCTCAGACCCAACCAAGGAAACACAGAGACTTCTATTGCTTATAAACTGTATGGCCGTGGCAGGCTTCTTGCTAACTGTCCTTATATCTTAAGTTATCCATTTCCATAAATCTATACCTTGCCACATGGCTCGTGGCTTACCGGCATCTTTACATGCAGCTTGTCCTGGCGGTTCCTGGCTGGCAGGCCGTCTCCTTCTGCCTTCCTGCTCTTTTAATTCTCTCGGTTAGTCCCGCCTACTTCCTGCCTAGCCACTGGCCAATCAGTGCTTTATTAGCAACACATTTGCCATACAGAATATCCCACAGCAGTCCCCCACTTCACGATGTGCATATGCTGCAACGCTCAGCTTTTCATGAGTGCTGTACATTTGAACTAAAATTCTCTTTTTATAAATATTTTTATTTTATAATTAATTTAATTTAACATATCAGCCACAGATTCCCCTGTCCTCCCTCCTCCCACCCCCCAGCCTTTCCCCCCAATCCACCCAAATTCTTAAGCTTGTATAGCAAGTGAGCTCACCCATTGAGCTAACCCCCCCAACCCCACAATGTTTAATTACTATGCTATACGACGTATTGTATTTCCTCTTAAGTTCATAATCTGTCTCCCCAAATGTATATGAATAAAAGTACCACTTACACCATGGTAAAAAGAATTAAATGTATATGTAGTTCTAACTAAGATTAATAATGAAGACAAAAAATTAACAATGATGCGATGAACATGTAGCATAAAAATCTCATTGGTTAAATTTGATGGCTCTTATTGAGTGCTCTGGATGGACCTTTTCCCATAGTAGTAATGCACATACATTTGACTCAAGTTTTCCTAAACTCTCTTTTTTAAAAAATACACTAAGCAGTTATAACAACTTCATAATAAATAGTACCTGACAGCTTCATGGAGAAAGGTTAAGTGTTTACCAACTTGGGTTTTTCATCCTCATTACTTGAATACAGAAAGGGTGTAGCTTGGTTTCTCCTGCCTCTCACCCCACTGACAGAAATATAGTGGGTGTCCACAATAAACAAGTTATCATCACTTTTATCACAGGGGAAAACAGAAGAATGGATTAATTCAAGTCACCACATCTCTCCTCTGCCAGTCACTCACTGTGCCAGGTAGATATAGGAAGATACAGACATAAGAAAGAGACAGCCCTTCCCTATGAGGGTTCCTCACAGAGTTATGATGACAGAGTTGTAAGCAGCAAACTAACACATGGGGCAGAAGAGCAAAAATGTGAAAAGCAAGTATGAGCAATATGTAAATAGATTTCACAGGTAATGATTAGAGAAACAGAAAAAACAAGGGGGTGGGTCACTGAGAACAAAGGCCAGAAGTGAAGACATCTCAGGGCATATTATGATGAACCTTCAGTTAGGAGAGGTGCAGAAAAGTAAAATTGAAACAGAAATTAGACACTTGAACATAAAGAGCCTAAAATGTGTAGCTGAGGAATTGGCCTTTATTATTTTGGGATTTGGAAGGTATTTAAGAATGTCAGAATGGGAATGGTATAACTATGTGTTAATAAAATAGTCTGGGGGTGTTGGGACAGCACTGGCTGTTCTTTTTGAGGACCTGGGTTCAATTCCCAGTACCCACATGGCAGCTCATGATGGTCTGTAACTCTAGTTACATGGGATCTGAAACACTGCTCTGGCCTCCATATGCACCAGGCAGACATATGATACATTTTCACACATGCAAGCAAAATACTCATTCACATCCATTAAAAAAAAAATAAAATCAATCTGTCATCTTTGCATAGATGGACTGAAAAGGAGAGGGCAGTTAGATTAATTGGGAAGCTGCTATGTTGAACAGTCCACAGATGCCACCTAGGTGGACTTGTTACAAGGGAAATCTGTTTGAAGGTGCTTCTACAAGCACATAAGGAGGTACCTTCCTAAATTTCACCTGCAACTCACACCCACGGCTTTCTAACTCTCCACCCTATTTCCAGAGAACCAAGAAAAAGAATGGCTTGATATCTGAAGTCCCGTAACTAAACACTCAAGAAAACACTTTTCCTCACCACTAAAGCCAGTGTATTCACTGCAGTGTACTTCATGAAAACTGGATATGTCTAATCATCATGACCAAAATGAAGACTGTGTTAGCTGAATTTCATGGCAAGTGTAAGCAGACAGGCACAGACTTACAAATGTCAATGGCACCAGGTAAGTGTAGTGCTTAGTTGATCTACCCTGATCAAGCCAATCAAGAAAGACAGAAAAATGACTTGTGAGTTATGCTCTGTGCATCAACTTTTATTCTTGTTATTATGTAGTAAGCAGTTATTCAAAATAGTCCACCGGGATGAAATCCTTTCAGAGGGGAAAGGGATTTTTATAATAACATAAATTTTTATAATATAATATAATAATATAATATAATATAGTATGCTTGAATTGCACAGTCCTGCAATTCAAAGTGAAGACCCAGGCCAGAAACCAACCTCGTCTTCTCTGGTAAACAAATGGAATTGATCTACATATTTTCCTATGCACTTCTCCTGGTCTTCTATTAGAGATATATAATAAATTCCAGGTGCCCCAAGAACAAAGGTCCAAGTGTTAATCCTACCAAAGTGGGCATTATTTTCCTCACATTGCCACAGGCCTCTCCTTCTTTTGAATAGGTAGGAAGGAAAATACTTAAGAGACAGCTGCCTGCAGGAAGCATTATGCTTCACAGTGGCTTGCATTGCTCATGTGGGGCATTAGAAGAATGATGGCAGTTAAAATTTGTTTGCAAATCTGTTGCTTCCTGGTTTGCCTCTAAGAAAACACACCACCATCTGTCTCACTGGTCTTAAATCACATCCTGTCACTGTAACACTAGTGCTTGCTGTCGCTTTGTATTCTGCTTTCTGATTTCATTTTTGAAGAAGTCCAAAGGTTGTACTTTGAGCAGCTATATATCCCAGCAATCTCAAGCAAAACCAAAATCATTTTCTTGAGACAAAGACACATGAATGCACTGGAGAAGGTGTCCTTTACATTGAGTACAATGAGAAAGGTGCTGCTTGAAGTTGGGTAACAGAGTACTGCTATTGAACATGGTCTCCTAGACCTTGACATTAGAACAAAGAAAAAATTACGTAATAACCATAGGAAGCCCTTTCTCACCTTCATTCCACTTTCTCCCACCTTCTGTTTTCTCTCATTGCAGAGGTGATTCAATTTATCCTTGAAAATCTCTTCCTGAATATGCCACTAGTCTATTCTTTCTAAGCCTTTTGCACCTAGGTGGGACCATATAACCAATGCTCACCAGTGAGTAAAAGCAATTTTTGTCACCCTTGGGCTAAAGAGCTTAATAGTTAACATGTCTTCTGTGACCCCTCCTGTTAGTTGCCAGAATGATACAGCAGAACATACTGGAACCCTATAAGATGGCGCAGGCACTTGATGAGAGGAGGCTAAGTCTCTGATGAACAAGTGGAGCAGAGGGTGTCTGCAGTCTCACACTGGGCAGTCACATGAAAAACATACTTCTAATGTCTTGTGACAGAAATGAGAATTGTAATAGGGGTCACCCTAAGGTAGTTTATATACATTCCCAGAATCCTCAGAGAGAACTTTTGTTTGTACATTTCATGGCATTCTGTTACTAATATCCATCTAAAACTGACCACATCCTCTTATCTGGCCATCTCTTAAAGTATCTGTGCTCCAGTCCCATCCTATTTAAATGTGTTATGTACACTAGGCAAATGATCTATCACTGGGCTACATGCTCAGCTCTCTGTGACTTGAGAATATTTTATGAAGTATAACCCAGAATCTCATGTACTAGTAACTAATGAATTAGCTGGATACCTTGATCTAGGGAGTCTGGATGCAGATACAGCTCAGAACATCTCATGTCTGTCACAGTGTCAGTTGATGTCTGGTTAGGGCAACTGGGTGAAAAATGAAGACATGATCTGACGGTTTTGGCAATTAGAAACACCAGACTAATAACTCCATAAAAACGAGTATAAATTCTGACTGCCATACGATGTTAAATTACTTCTCTGAGTTCAAATTTTCTTATTTTAAAAATCAGAAAGAAAGTTAAGAATAGCTTCTTCACTGAGTTGTTTAATGATTAAAACAGATTTCATATGCAAATTACCTAGTATAAAATGACCACGCAGTGAATGTTGGCTACAATAATAAGGTACACACCACGTTAGATCCAGTCAGAATGTCAGTAATCACTTTACCTCACGTGTCCGGT
>CABHPP010124761.1:6417-46010 GCA_902168425.1 Peromyscus attwateri | reverse complement strand
TTGGGGAAAAATATTTCTCTTAAACTAAAAGCTTTTCTTGGAAAATTTGGGGGAAAAAATCTCTCTAAAAAGCCTTAATCTTTCTCTATCGAACTAAAAGCTCTCAAAAAAAAAAAAAACCTTAAAAACTAAAGGCTTTAACTTTCTCAGAAGGACAAAAATTAGAATCACCTGAAGATGTTAGTATGGGAATCACCTGTGATTAGCTCTAAGGGAAAACAACAAACCTCTTAAGACAGCAAAACCTCTCTAAGTTCTTTCTTTCAAGCTTTAAAAATCCTCCCTGCAATGCAGGAGGCAGGTCTTGATTTCCTAAAAACCTCTTCTAAGCTCTGTCTTTTCCAGCTAGTAAAAGACAATGGGTCAAAGTCCCCTGAGGGAAACCCTCTGACGAGTGCGAGTTAAAAGCCACAAAGAGCCCAATAGGGCAGGAAACTGTTTACCTGAGAAAAGCAAAAAGCCAAGTTTTTCAGTTACAGCTGAGCTGAGGCAATCAAGGGTTTTGTTTGAGTGAGCGTCAATGAAAAGGCGCTCCTAATCTTCCTAACACGAAGATCCCCTGAAGCATCTTATCCTCGCTTCTGACCAAAAACCCAGAGCGACTGGCCAGCGTCTCTGAGTTGGAGTGCATTTCGGGGATACTAGGGTTACTACAATTGTAAACTTCCTGGAGCACGGAGCTGTGGCAGGAAGGTGCAGGACCCAGGGGAAGATTGCTAATGAACAAACAAAGCTAAAGCTGGTGGGAATGGCACAGTTGTCTGCTTTCCTCTAAGTCCCGGGTTGATAGGTCCACAGCTGCAAAAAGAAATCTGAGAAAAGCTTTCCTATCAGAGAAAAGACCTTTCTGGGAAAGCAATAAAGGTGAACTGTGTCTGAAGCAGTGGTGCTGCCGAGTTAGAACACTGTCTGGGGAAAGAGCCCAGCCAGGGCAGAATGGAGAACTAACAAAGAGTAAAGTTCTTTTCTATCAGAGAAAGCATCTTTTTGAGAAAAGCTTTGTTTCAACTGACTCCCGGTGAGGTGAAGGAGTGCAGCCCTGAGGGGTTGATTGCCTCAGGTGGATAAGCTCTATCTGAGAGCATGGACAAACAAAGGCAACTCACTGGGGGACTGGGCCAGGTGAAAGGCCTGAGGGGAAAATGCCTGTCCTAATGCGAGCTTAGAGATGGCAAAAACCTCCCTTGCTAAGCTTGATTTATGAACACAAACCTCACAGACCCCCAAAACAGACACGGACTAAAGCCCCTACCTCCAGAAACAAAAAAGCTGTCACTGTGGCATTGGGAAATGTTTCTGGGGCAAAGGGGATAAATTGAGACCAAACTGGGAACTGTCTGGGAGAAAAACTCTGAAGAAACAGAGAAGGGACATAATCTTCCCCAGAAAATGCATGACCTGAAAAAGCTGCTAGAATTTGAGGCAGATTGGGGGGGGGGGGGAGCCCCTATCTTCAAAGGCAGCTAGGAGAGGAACAGAGCAGCCTGAGATAGCTGAAGCGCTGCATCTGGGGGAGGGGGAGGGGCGGGACAAGCAAAATGAGATAAAGATCAGTGGGAGAAAATCTCTCTGAAGGAGCTATGGAAAAGCTCTGTTGTAAATGCTTTTGTTTTTTATTGACTAGCTAAGGCAAACAAAAGCCCCAGGGGAAGCTGGTAAAAGGAATGCCCGCCTCAATTCGAGCTAACTAGGCAGGTGCAGTTTGGGCTGGCGTCCTGAATCAGACACCTGTTGAAGCCAGCTGAAGAGAGAACAGAAATCTCCCGATCTCCCGTAGTTGAAAACTTAAAATGCTTGATTCAAATCTCTTGTTGCAGAAGCAAAATCTTTGTAAGCAAGTCAGGTAAAAGTACCAGAAGTTGACTCCCAGACATAAAAAGAACTATGGGAAATGAAGTCTGAAAGCTAACACGTAACATCGAGCTGATGAAGAAAATGCATTCTGGGAAATGTAGTTTTTCAGCTAAAGATGGCGATGCTGTCCAAAAACTGCCTTTTCAGCTCAGAATGAAGTTTCTTTTCAAAGCAATGCTAGAAAGCTTAATCTTACCTCTTGAGAACTCAGACCAGACAAAAAGCTACCTATAAGAGCAAACAAACCACTTTAAAATCCTTAAGAAAGCAAGAGAAAGCAGTCCATAAACTGTACATTGTTTTAGATATGAAGAAATGTATGGGAAAATAAAGTTCTTTGCCTTTTGAACAAACAGCCAGCAATGAATGAGTACTTTGCAAATCTAATAAGGAGACAAGGAAACAGGCATTCAAAAAGAAATGACTGCTTTATAGATGGGAAACAAACTTCAGAAAAATATGTCTTAAAAAAATAGTTGCTTCACCTGAAAGTTCCTTATAAGAAATCAATGCTAAATATTACAGCTGCTAATAATAACATCAAGAATTGAAGCTAATGAAGTGAAAATACTAATCCTGAAAATGCTTTTTCTCAAAGTAAGCTAATGAAGGATATGTTTCATGAAAGAACATCTATATTCTTGACTCCTTTGAATAGTAACAGTTTGGTGAAAATATTGGAACAACAATCAAGTCAAAATGTTTCAACAAATTCAAGATGCTATTCACAAAAGAAAGATGTTATGCTTTGTGGGCAATATTAGAGCTCACTCCAATCTTCCTGGTCCTTTAGCTGAGGGTAATGCAATGGCTGATAAGTTAACAAAGATAGTAAGTAGCATTATCCCAAGTGGAAATGGCTCAACATGCTCTTCATCAAAATAGCAAAAGCTTAAGAAAGCAATTCAATCTTACCAAAGAAGCAGCTCCGTCAAATAGTTAAAAGATGTGGTGTATGTCCAAAATATTTTCCTGTCCCTCACTTAGGTGTAAACCCTCAAGGTCTTCCCAATCATCTATGGCAAATGGATGCTACTCATATTGCAGTGTACATGTGACCATTGACACTTATTCAGGATTTTTAATGGCTAGTGCACAACCTTGGGAAGCTACAAAATATGTAATTATGCACTGCTTGAAGTGTTTTTTGTATATGGGTATACCAAAAATTATTAAAACTAATAATGGTTCTGGATATAGTAGTAAGGCATTTCAACAATTTTGTACCCAATGGAAAATCATACATAAAACAGGTATTCCTTATAATCCTCAGGGACAAGGTATTGTAGAAAGTGTTCATAGCAGTCTTAAAGTACAACTTCAAAAAATTAAAATAAAAAGAAGAAATTTATCCTCAATCGCCACATAATGCATTAAATCATGCTCTTTCTGTTCTGAATGTTTTGAATATGGATGTCCGTGAGCAGTCTGCCACAGATAGATTTTGGCACAGTGGCACCCAAGCGACTTTTGCTCAAGTGAAATGGAAAGATCCCTACTCGGAATTATGGAAGGGTCCCGATCCTGTGTTAATATGGGGTCGAGGATATGTTTGTGCTTTTTCACAAGAGGAGAATGAAGCTCCGTGGTTCCCCAGAGTGTTTGGTAAGGAGCATGGAACTAAGGAAGGGTCAGCTCCAATGACGTTCCTATAAAGGAACCAGAATGAAAGTGGCCCAATTAGTGTTTCTGAGGTTTTGTCACTGGTTAATGCAAACAGTGAGGAAATAGTTTTTGGAGTTGTGCTGCTTTTGGCTTTACTAGCTCCTTTAGAAAAATACTTTATATCACCTATAGCTGCGCAGTATTTGGTGAAGAGCTTTACAGGAGCTAAATACTGTAATTTCACCTTCAGCGTGAAGTTTTTTGGTAGAACAAACCAAAAGTACTGCTGCAATAGAAACATTTGTCTGAATTGAAGCACTTAGGGGAGCTATTATGAATTTGGGTGAAGGGACAGCCTCTAGATAAAAACCGTTTACCACTGACAGTTCATCTCTGCTGGTTCTGGAACTTGGCTGAGAGAACTCCACAACTTTGGGGTGTGGCTTCATTCCAAGAATGTTACAGTCCCCTAGCAACAAGTATCACAACTCTATAATAACAACACTCACTAAATCCCAGTGTTGTATAGCAAAGCTGACTATAAACACTAAACTTTAGAAATGATGTGCTTACCTGTCTAGTTAAGAAAATCTTTCTAATAGAGATAGTTATAATAATTAAGAGTAAGAAGTAGAAAAAGATGAAAAGATATGTGAGTTTGTGGAAATTATTCTGTCTTGTTAGATCTGTGTTAAGAAATCTTTAGGTGTTTGCTAAGTTAGATATATGCTAATGGTAGCCCTATATAGGTTTGTAAAATAGATCTATAGAGTTCCTTTAAGAATGTAAGCTTGCAAGAAGTATCTAATGTAGTCTTAAGACATGTAGTAATATCCTTGTAAGAAGATGCTAGTTGTAAATGTAAGTTTAAATAAGAATTTGTAAATGTAAGTTTAAATAAAATATAAGAAGTAAATAAGTAAGCCGGGTGGTGGTGGCGCACGCCTTTAATCCCAGCACTCAGGAGGCAGAGGCAGGTGGATCTCTGTGAGTTTGAGGCCAGCCTGGTCTACAAAGCGAGTTCCAGGAAAGGCAGACAGCTACACAGAGAAACCCTGTCTCAAAAAAAAACCAAAAAGAAAAAAAAAGAAGAAGTAAATAAGTAAAGATTCTAGTTTTAAAAGATGAAAATAAGAAGTAAATAAGAAATATATTTGCTAAAGTAGTTCTATAGTTTCCTTAAGAAGTATAAATAAGTAGATGTTAATATGTTATATGTGAGTTTATAAAAAGTATAAACATGGAGTGTGAATCTATGCTTAATGTATTATAACTATCTCTATTAGAAAGATTCTCTTAACTAGACAGGTAAGCACATCATTTCTAAAGTTTAGTGTTTATAGTCAGCTTTGCTATACAACACTGGGATTTAGTGAAAGAACCTGAGACACAGAAGGAAGTGTCCTAGTAGACTGCAAAGTAGGCAGTCTGAATAGTTTCAAAAGCTCCAGAAGCCGCTAAGAAGCTAAGAATGGCGGATGCCAGAACCACAACAAGGCATCCTCAGCTGGAAAATCAACCCAACACAGAAAAACCTGAGCTAACATCAAAAACAGTGCGGTTTCGAATACTACTGTACCTAAAAAGATCTCTGTCCGTGAGAACAAAAGTTGCAGAGACGCTTGTTTGAACTAAAATTGTTAACTGCAAAAAGTTTTGGTTGTAAAACATCTCTTCATATTTGGAAGTTGAAGTCTGATATCAGAATTTATTTATTTTTTTTGAACTTTTTAAACTTAAGAAAATGAGATAAGGGGCTGGAGAGATGGCTCAGAGGTTAAGAGCACTGGCTGCTCTTCCAGAGGTCCTGAGTTCAATTCCCAGCACCCACATGGTGGCTCACAGCCATCTATAATGAGATCTGGTGCCCTCTTCTGGCGTGCAAGGATACATGAAGGCAGAATGTTGTATATATAATAAATAAATAAATCTTAAAAAAAAAGGTGGACAGTTGAAGAAAATGAGATAAAACTACAAAAAGATTTTTGTTATGGATTTCTTCATATTTGGAAGTCTCATACCAGAATTCATTATTTGAATTTTGGGACTTAAGAAATGAAATGAACAATAGAGATTTCATTGCAATGGGACAATTTTGAGTTTACTTATAGTAATGATGTAGAAACTGTTTTCTGGAATTGGGTTAAAAATGGGACTGTTTAAATGAAGAAATTTATTGTTTCTACCTAAAGATGCAGTTTTGTGTATGCATATATGCTTTATTAACTGGTGATTCATGAATTGTTTTATGGAACTGTTTACGTAAAATGGAATTACTTATGGAACTGGTTTTGTGTACTGTTTAAATGGAAAAATTTGAGTTTTCTAACTAGGCTTGAGATTTTGTTTTAAAAAATTATAAAGAAAAGGAAGAAATAATATTCCTTAGTGTATTTAATTTAAAAAATATTTTCTTGTTGTTTGAGTGGACTAATGTCATGTTTTGTTAGTGAGAAATGCAAATGGGGTATACTAAGAGACTACTTTTAAAGTGTAAATATTTTTTTTCCCTGTGACAGGGTTCCTCTGTCTAGCTTTGTGCCTTTCCTGAACTCACTTGGTAGCCCAGGCTGGCCTGGAACTCACAGAGATCCGCCTGGCTCTGCCTCCAGAGTGCTGGGATTAAAGGCGTGTGCCACCAATGCCCGGCTAAGTGTAAAGAGTTTTTATTAAGAAACTGCTTTTGGATGTTTTGCTAAAAGTTTTCAAAGTGTTAATGGTTAGATTGAGAATATTGCATTTCAATATGGGTTTGTAGGAATTGTGTAAGTTTGGGTTCCTCTAACTAGGTTTGAGATTTTGTTTAAAAAATTATAAAGAAAAGGAGGAGTTATGAGTGAATTAAGATTGAATGTATGTTTGCAGAAATTATGTTTAACCTATTGATATTTATGCACCCTGGTTTTGTGGAGCTAAGGAAATATTAAATTTGATGTGAATACATCAGAAGTTTTTCCTATGTTCTGTTAGCAAGAAAATTCAAATGATTCTATTAAGAGTTAAAGTTGTAAGACTGAGAAAATTGTTAACTATATATAGCACTGAAAGACCCTCACCCTTCAGGCTTACACCCCAAGCTTCAGGAAATGAGAAACTTCAAGCACCAGGAAATAAGAAACTAAAAATCTAGTTCCTAGGGCAAGCTGACCACCCCTACAACAATACAACAATGTAAAGAGATTTCTGTTAAGAGATGTGCTCAACTGTGACTGGGAAAGTTGCAGGTGTTCCAGGAAGGACCACTGTGACCTCCACTCCCCCCCCTTGATAACCCCCTTGAGGTTGACGTAACTGTACCCATTGTACCCACTCTGTGATCACTCTGTGATTGTATGGGAATTGTAATCTTGTGACTTGTGTGGGTTTTTTCTTTAAAAGCACCTATGAACTATGGTACGGCGCGACTCTTGCTCTTTGAGCAGATTCTGCCCGACTGTATACAGCCGTAATAAAAACCTCTAAATATTGCATCAACTGGACTGGAGTCTGGGTTCTTGGGGCACCCACTCAGGACCCTAAACTTTGGGGTCCAACAGCACCATTTATGTTAATTCAAATGGTTAAGAGTTTGCTTTCAGTTGTAAGATTGGGAGAATTGTGACTATGTATAGCAATATTTATGTTAACTTGTTACTGGTAATGATGAAATAAGGGATTCTTTAAGTTTGCAATTACATTAAGAGTTTTTGGTTTAGAAAGGGCTGGATGCAGCTAATGACTGTTGTCACCTTGGACCTAATTCAAAAGAGAAATGCCATCTTTATCATCCTCTACTCCCATACTAGGAGGTATTACAGCTATGCAGATTGCTGTATGCTATTAATAATGAGTTATTTTTATATATTAAGCAAGGGGGACCTGTGGGAGTTCATTCTCATGTTCCTCGTAGCTTTATCCAGCAGGTCCCCATAGAGAGGATGATTAGGACCACAGGCCTGAGTGCAGGTATCTGAGATGGTCTGCACTTGGCTGTGCCAGGGGGAGGTCTTTTGCTCCACCCCTTGGTGTCTCTATAAATGCCCTGGGGCAGAGACAGTCAGGGCCCTTTGGAATAGATTCCAGGCCCTCTAGAGGCTATCCTATATTTTCTATCTGTTTATCTCCACAATCTAAATCCTTCTAATATTTTCTGCTGCTCACACTCAAGAAAACTCTGGGAAACTGGGGTTGGTGGATAAATGCCCCACAAACCTAGAATGGAAACTGGACTTTGTGTTCCATTGGGCAAGAGATTTTGCCTTTGTTTTCACAGGAGGAGAAAAGTGGTAGATACCATTGAGACTGATAAAGATTATATTTAAACAGGAAGGACCTGCTGGGTAAGGAGAGGTGATAGTTGATCAGACAGCTTGGTCATTCAGTCCAAACTAACTTATAAAGACTAAGGAATGCCTGTCATTTTATCAGGCAAGAAAAAATAAAAATAAAAAATGATATTATGGAATGATAATTTACCAAAGGCACACTTGCCTTACTGGCATGAAATTAAAAAAAAGGGGCTTTCTTATACCATATGTCTTAATTCCATGGTAGAATATTCAACTGTAGATTGTCACATGGCCCATGCCATTTTGGACATCAGCTTTTGAGTTTTCTTCTTAAATAAAATGGATATTATTATTGTTTTCTGTTAAAAATTACAGTTAAAAGATGTTGCTAGAGTTTTCCTGCCTGGCCCACAGTCAGGATAAATCTCTGTCACCTGCCAGTCCCACAGCCGCTCAGACCCAACCAAGTAAACACAAAGACTTATATTGCTTACAAACTGTATGGCCGTGGCAGGCTTCTTGCTAACTGTCCTTATATCTTAAATTAATCTATTTCTATAAATCTATACTTTGCCACATGGCTCGTGGCTTACCGGCATCTTTACATGCTGCTTGTCCTGGCAGTGGCTGGCTGGCAGTGACTCTTTCTGCCTTCCTGTTCTTTCTTTTCTCTGTTAGTCCCGCCTATACTTCCTGCCTAGCCACTGGCCAATCAGTGTTTTATTAGCAACACATTTGCCATACAGAACACCCCCAGCACTTCCCCTTTTCTTTTTTTTTCTTTTTTTGTTTTTAAAAGAGGAAGGTTTTAACTTTTACACATCTCCAAAGTCAGCTTGGTATATTTGGGAATTTGGGCGTAGCTTCTCTTACTACTTCCTGCTGGAGGGGGGCGCTGTATCTTATGGGGACACAAAGAAAATTTTAGAATTATGGAGTAGTCCGTGAGGGTGTATTGTCTGAGCCAGTTGTCTTGAAATGGTTCTGGATGTTGGATCATCTGGGCCTTGGTGTCATCGGAGACCTTTCAGGGGGTCTTGGCTGGTCAAACCTGATGTATCTTAATCTGGAACAAATCCATAGTCTCTGGCTTTCTGTGGGAACAAAAGCAGAGTCTCCTTTCCAAAGCAACACATCCTTACATCCAAATTTTGAAGTTAAGGTATCTTTAAAATATACATATTGGTTTAACTCAGCTTCCTTTACAATCAAATATCTCTCTGCAGTTAAGAATCCCAAAGACAACACAATCCAGATTCTCTGTGTGATATCCATCTTTATGTGGCTTATTTTTTATACTACCTTTACTGTCTCTTTAAAGACTTTATTTTTCAAAACTATCTATTTCTTTATATAAGTGTATATATTTCTTTTTCTTTCTCTTTGAAGCCTACGTATATTTTTACACACATTTTAAAGCATTTAAAGTCTTGTTCCATCTGAATCTGTCTTATTGTGAACCTATTGCTTTAAACTGCAGCATTCTAAGACTGAAATGGCGTTATGGCTGCTGGCTCTGCCCACCTCAGCTTCCCAACATGGTGGTGATACGTTTACCACCAGCTCTGGGAGTCTTCATGGGTCTATGCTTCTATCAAAGCAGCGTTTAGCCCAGAAACCTCTTTTTTGTTTTGTTTTGTACTAGCAAAGGCTAAATCCACCACACAGCTTAATGTGCCACTTGCAGATGCCTCATTCCCGTCATACTGCATGCCAGGAACCCTCCATACAGTAGCTCAAGCCCGCAGGCTGCAGCTAACTTGAGAAAGACAACTAGGAAGCTGTTTTAGCTCCGTTTTAGAATCTTCTTTTTACGCTTTCTCAGGTTTTAAGTGGAAATTCCTGCCCCACGTTCTGGCACCATTTGTTGCTTGAGTTTTTCTGCCTGGCCCACAATCAGGACAAATCTCTCTCACCTGCCAGTCCTACAGCCACTGAGACCCAACCAAGTAAACACAAAGACTTATATTGCTTACAAACTGTATGGCCGTGGCAGGCTTCTTGCTAACTGTCCTTATATCTTAAATTAATCCATTTCTATAAATCTATACCTTGCCACGTGGCTTGTGGCTTACCGGCATCTTTACATGCTGCTTGTCCTGGCGGTGGCTGGCTGGCAGTGACTCCTTCTGCCTTCCTGTTCTTTCTTTTCTCTGTTAGTCCTGCCTATACTTCCTGCCTAGCCACTGGCCAATCAGTGTTTTATTAGCACACATTTGCCATACAGAACATCCCACAGCAAAAAGATTTAGATTTTTAAAGTAAATTCATCTTGTTTTCTAAATCTCTAAGAGTTGGAGTGATTTGGAGCTAAGATATTTGAGCAGAGTAGTGATAGCCCATGCCTCTCATCCCTGCAGAAACAGACAGATCTTCTAAATTCTAAATGTGGTGATGGTTCATGCCTTTAATCCCACCGCCCAGGGACAAAAGTCAGATACAGCTCCTAATTGTTGTTTGCACACTACAGAAATCAGATAACAATATTTACAGGTTATTGTAATAAACCCTCTACAGAATTATTAGAAAGGCAGCTAATTTCCAGTCAGGGCAGAAACAAAGAGCAGCTTTCATGGATTCCATTAAGTTCTTCTCTGTGCATGCAATGGTGACCATTCTTTAGCCAGATGATACCCTAGTTGTGGCTATTGTTGGCGAATTGGCAACTAGGTACTCTTCATAAAACAAAAAAGAAACCCACCTACATTTATCTTTTGGATTCTATTGCAAATACTTTACATGTAAGGAGAATAAATATCCTCTTTTTGAGAAACAAATCTGGACATTTTGTGAGGCTTGGAGAACCTGATAATGAAGGCCAACTATCCTATGGTCATCTGGGCACCCCTTACAATGATGGATTGGATCTCTTCAAATGCAGAGTCTTTATCATGGAAGGAGAGGTATTATGATGGAACTGGTACATATCAGAATTCCTTAGTGACTGGGGTGTGGTAGCAAAAGGGTCTGTGCCTTCCTGCACTGAGGAAATAGCTCAGTTGCCTAATGTGCTCACCCCTCCTCTAAGAGAGGCAACTATTGAACTGCAGAGACCAACATAATGGTCACATTATTTATCTAAGGCATAATTATCTAAGGCATTATGATGGCTCATAAATCAGGGGTATAAGACAAACAGCTCAGGAAGGCAAAAGGAACATTTCCAATTCATGGTGCACATGCAGTGGCATAGTTATATGGTCATCAAAATGGAAAACCACTTACTGGCAGATAAATGGCAAAGATATCTGGTCATGGGAGGCATAAATGGAAATGGCAGCACCCAGCAAAATATAGCAAAGACTTGAAATTTTATATATCTCATACAGTAAAGACAGATGAAATGTCTGAAAATAATGAAATAGTGGACAAATTGGCATCATGTTTAATTAAGACTAGAATATTAAAATTTGCCAGGGAACAAATTCAGATTAAATCAGCAAAAATGATAAATTACACTAAAAAAGAATGAAAATGTAGAACCAAATTAAACCTAGAAATCCCTCTGAGAATAACTATTATTCTAACTAGTCTAAGGAATCCATAGCGAGGTAGTGGCTCACACCTTTAATCCCAGCACTTGGGAGGCATATGCCTTTAATCGAAACAATTGGGAGGTGGAAGTTGGCTCATGAGAATTAAGGTGATTTAAATGTAAAAGCCACTTGCAAAAGGAAGACTGAAATTCAAGGTGAATGTTGTTGCAGAATATTCCTTTACTCTGTGTGAAGATGTGTCTCTGTAATTGGTTTAATAAAGAGCTGAGTGGCCCTCAGCTGGGCAGGAAGGAGTTAGGCAGGACTTCTGGGGACAGAGAGGTCCCAGGAAGAAGAAAGCTGGGGTCTCCAGTCAGACAGAGAGGGAGGAAGACATGCCGGAGAAGTGGTAAAAATCATGAGTCATGTGGCAACAAGATGTAGAACAGCCGGGCGGTGGTGGCACACGCCTTTAATCTCAGCACTTGGGAGGCAGAGCCAGGCGGATCTCTGTGAGTTTGAGGCCAGCCTGGTCTCCCAAGCGAGTTCCAGGAAAGGCGCAAAGCTACACAGAGAAACCCTGTCTCGAAAAACCAAAAAAAAAAAAAAAAAGATGTAGAACAAAATGAACAAGATGGACAAAAATAAGTTAATATAAATTATAAGAGCTAGTTAGAAACAAGCCTAAGCTATAGGCCTAACTTTCATAATTAATAATAAGTCTCTATGTCAGTTTTTGTGAGCTGGTCACCCAAGACAAATCCAGCAACAGAGTGTCCATAGTGGTCTAAAAATAAATACACTTAAACCTTGAATTTATACATAAAGAGAAATGAGAATATAAGTATATTTATTCACACATACTAAGGTATATTTAGTTTCTAAATTTCAAAGAGAACTTATTTTTAATTTAAAGATAATTTTTTTTCTGTTGTCCAAAACCATTTTGCCCTAGGAAAGATATAACTTGCTGGAAACGGTACCCCACAGAGTTAGATTTGGGGCAGGGTAATACAGCCTGTTCTTCTCAGATTTGGCCAACATTCCATCTTTTCATGTTACCACCTACAATGCCCCAATGCCAGGAGAAGCTACTCATAGATAATTACTGTGGTAGTTTGAAAGAAAATGGCCCCCAAAGAGGGGTACCATTAAGAGTTATGGCTTTGTTGGAGTAGGTGTGGTCTTGTTAGAGAAAATGCATCACTGTGGAGGTGGCCTTGAGGTCTCATGTGCTCAAGATACAGTCCAGTGTCTGAGACCATTTCCTGTTCCTTATGATCAAGATTTAGACAGCACCATGTGTGCCTGAACAATGTCATGCTCTCCACCATGATGATAATAGACTGAACCTCTGAACCTCTAAGCAACCACCTCAATTAAATGTTTTCCTTTATGACAGGTGGGGAGGTCATGGTGTCTCTTCACAGAAATAGAAGCCCTAAGTATGACAGTCATGTCACCCCTTATCATCATCTATTAATCAACAGAAGGCTGGGATGTTAAGATTCAAGTCTGGGACAAGTGGCTGAGGTGTCTATTTAGCATATCAAAGCTGCAACAGTCACCATGTTCTCCCATCATTCCTCAGTCCCTACCTGTTACAGGGTGTGGCTGGCATACTCTGCCCTCTACCCTGAACTCTCCAGCCCAGGGACTGGGCTACACTTCCCCAGAGGGTCTTCCCGATATAATTCAGACATTTGGTCACACAACCCTTTTGGACCTTTTGCCTCCTGGCTGCTCTACATGGTTCCGCTCTTTCCTTTCCCCCAGCACATGACCCAGGTCAGTCTGCTAATGTCCACTGTGGACACTCAGATTTCCCTGCCTCTGACTATGCTCTCCCACATACTTAGGATAAACTTGCTCCTCCACCATGCCTAGGAGCAGTCATGACCTTTCCTGTCCTTTTTATTTTTTTAATTCAAGTATACCGAATGATACAGTTCAAAATTATGAATTTTGCTCTGTTAGTTTATTTACTATGGAAATTAAGTATTCATTTAGGCATTAACTAAAGGATAAGGAGAAGAGAACATTCTTCATGTAATGAATGACTAATGCCTCTGAAAATTTAAACAGCATTGGCTTTGTACTTTAAGTCCTGGGTTGTGATTGTTTTGTTCTAGAAGTTGAGCTTGTTTTCATTGTTTCCTCCCATGAAGCGATGATTGATATTGAGTTATTCCTGCTATTGGGGAAAAGGAAAATAATCTCTCATCATGAGTCTTTAAAACTTAGTTATTCCCAGTATGAGGGAAAGGAACAACAACAACAATGACAACAGAAAACATTTAAACAAAAGCTAAGGGAACATACAGCAAGAAAGTTCTGGACCATCTGAGCTATCTCATACTACAGCAGTGGAGCCCTGTCAGCTCTGGTGGGTCCTGGACAGAAAGGTGGGAGTCCATTCAGTCTGCCCTGCCATGATATGTCCTGAAGAAAATTCTCTCTCTCTCCAATGAAAAAAAACTATTTGACATGGCCTTTCTTCCCAGAGTCCAGCTCCAGTAGAGTTCAGGTCCAAAAGAGGAGGTGTGGAGTTAGAGAGGAAGGAGACTGACAGGATCTGAGGGTGAATCAGGATGGCTCCTGCTTTATAACAGAAGGCTACATATTTCATACTCTACCATTGCACAAAGGAGTAAATGGGAGTGTGAGGAAGGGGCTTCAGACCTCGGGTGAGCCTTGTGAGCAGGGATTGAGGGAGCCAGCACTGACAAGTTAATAGACACCACAGACTTATGTTAATGGAGAGGCCCCAAGTTTCTCTTCTCAGAGACAAGGAGAATGGCTCCCTTTTTAGCTAGCAGGAACTTTCTCCAAACCCTTGTGCAAATGGGGGCTTTTGTTTAAATGACTGACCTTGAGAAAAAAAAACTTTCTCAGGGGACCAGACATTCCATTATACAATATAGTTTAGTTTATCCAAATAGCTAAAGCTT
Organism: Peromyscus attwateri; assembly: GCA_902168425.1. Taxonomy (NCBI): domain Eukaryota; kingdom Metazoa; phylum Chordata; class Mammalia; order Rodentia; family Cricetidae; genus Peromyscus; species Peromyscus attwateri. The sequence continues at coordinate 31,856 of CABHPP010124761.1, read as the reverse complement.
AATGTTAGCAAATACAATGCTACACAAATATTAATGTGAACCTGAGTAGACTTTAGAAATTTATAAATCTTGGTTATCAAATGTATCTTAATCATCAAACAAATGTTATTTTTAAATAGACCTTATTTATCAAGCATATGTTACTTATCTTGATTGTCAATTATATACTATTCACCAAACATCTTATATTCAAATAGACCTTATTTGTCAAGCATATGCTTGACTTAGCTAAATTTTCTAGCAGATGGGTGCTAGCTGTGTGGGAGTAGGCAGAGTTGTCATTCTATATGGTTCCACAGTGGCAGTGATCTTTTCCAAAGAATTATTTTGTTGAAAGAGGCTCCCATTGTATATATCTTCATCCACTGCTGAAGCCCACACAGAATTTCCCAAAGGAAAGGGCTTAAGAGAACTCCCATAACACACAGTGAGAATTATTAAAAATGAAGGTAAAAAAAGTGCTGGAGAACTGTGATCCACAATGTTGAAATGCTGGAAGTGAGTCAAACAGTAGGGTTGCCATGCAGTCTAGGCCACATTATTATCCCCCTTTTCATGGGCTCTCTTTGCTTTAGTTCCTATGCATTCTAAAGTTTGTAGATTTGTAGATCTGAATATTTTGTCCCTCCGGATCTTAACAAATATTTCAATAACTGCACAAAATGCTTTGTTGCAGATAACTGAGAAGAGCCCATGTTTAGTCCCTCTCTTGCCCTTTAAGGCCACAACCCCTTATCAGTGAGAGGACTAGCCATGGAATAATCTTCTTGTACACTCTAAAGATTTGTCACTCGAATTGGTTTAATAAAATGCTGATTGGCCAGGAGCCAGGCAGGAACTATAGTTGGGGTGACCAGACTAAATCTGATGGGAAGAATGATGGAGTCAATTGTTGGCAAAAGCAAAAGAGCAAGATGAGAATGTTGTTCTGAGAAAAGTTACCAAACCACATGGCTAAACATAGATAAATCAACATTGGTTAATTTAAGAGTAAAAGTAGCTAGTAGCAAGCCTGAGCCATCATCTGAGCCTTTATAAATAATATTAAGCCTCTGTGTCAGTTATTTGAGAGCAAAAGGTCGGGACAGATAATGTCTATTTATAAGGACCAGTAATTTCTGTTTAAAGGAAATTCTTACCTTCTCAAAGGATCCTCTGCCCGACCCTGGGTTCCAGTTGTGGTGGTCCTTACAGGATGAGAATGAAAATCCAAGCAGATTTACTTAGTCAACCTGGAATAGACTTCAGGGAGACTATTACCAAAAGGATCATTGTCAGCGTATTCAAAACACAGCACAATTCGGAAAAAGGTTTCCAGGCAAAAATAAATACAGTTCCAGGTGTACAATAAAGCTTAAAGTGTGATAACATAAAGATATTAACAAAGTACATGTGACCATAGGGTGGGTTCTGTAGCTAAAAGGCCTAGAGTCTAGTGTGATCTGTGACCAAGAGAGCATAGAGGTCAGCAGATCATAGAGTACATGTGACATCTTCCATCAAATGCTTAGTGGACTAGGGAAGGAAAACTCTGTTATCATCATTCTGGAAAATATTGATGAGGTCTGCCTCTGTAACAAAAGATGGGTGAAGTCTGCTCCACAGATAGCAAAAAATTCACCAGGTCATTAACAAAATCCATTTTCAGCCTTTTGGATGGAATTTAGTTATTTGATTAGTATCTCCTCCACTGAGCAGACACCCCTGGGAGATTAACATTCCTGGTCCTGTTTCTCCTTCTCTGTGAGTACAAGGACCTCTGTGCCCCCAACATGCAGCTATTCCATTATTAGCATGTGTATGTGATTCCGCTTGCTATTTTCCAAGGTCAGGTAGAAATGAGTAGCCCTGGGAAAGTCGATTACTGAGCCAGAAATCATATAGTGAGCCAGACTGAACATGCCAGTCAAGTGTTAGTGTGACTTTAAAGAATCCTCAGTGGAGGGACTGCAGGCAGGACACAGGATAAAATTCCTCCACAGAGCAGTGGAGCACAGCAGTAAAGCAGCTGGACAGGGATTCTTCATGCCATTGCCACTGCTGCTGGCTGCTGCTTCAGCACCGTCACAGATTCCAGACAGGGGTGTCAAAAAGGGGGTGGACTTGGGTCAAAGACCAGGGTGCCGTAGACCCATGCAGACTCTAGGACAAAGACTAACACTAATGGCCCAAAATGCTACGGTGGCAGAGACTGCATGTGTTTGCTATTTGCTCTTTTGAGATAGAGTTTTGTTTATATCTCAGGTTTGCCTAAATCTAACAGTGGTCTCCAAGCAACAGTGTCCTTAATACAGAGTATAATTGTGTGCCACACCTAGTGTTATACCCAGATCACAGGGACCCCCAAAAGACCACCATGGAGACTGAATCCCAGATGTAAAAGCAAAGAGCCTTTATTTTCAAGCTCTGAGCTTGGACTCTCTTTACCACACAGTGGTGAGAACAGAAAGCACCAAGCCCAAGCTGCTTGGTTTTGTTTGTTTGTTTGTTTGTTTGTTTTTTAATCATACCAGAGGTTGAGGTGAGGGGATTTCCAGGGCTCAGGACCCTGATTGGCTAACCTTTGTCTAGGGTGCCAGTGGCAGGCTGAAAAAGGCATCTTTTAGGTCCAGGACAGTATAACATTGCTGGTTTGGGGGGCAATGAACTGAGTAGGCTGCATGGGTTAGGCACTGTGGGGTATATGTCAATCACCCTCTTGCTAACCTCTCACAAGTCCTGGACTGGTCTGTAATCATTGGTATGAGGCTTCTTGATGGGCAACAGGGGTGTGTTCCAGGCCGACTGCACAGGCCTGAGGACACCTAAGTTCAGTAGCCTCCTGATGTGTGGTGTGATGCCCTTCTTGGCCTCTAGGGGAAGGGGGTACTGACAGATCTTGACTGGGTCTGCCCCTGGTTTAGTTTCCACATAGATGAGGGGCGATGTGTCACCAGCCCCATTCCTCTCATTTTTGGCCCAGGGCAGTGGGAACTCCCGTAGCCATTTCTCCCGCTGGATATCAGCCTCAGTGTCTACCTGATGCAGCCTGTACTTTTCAGTCAAACTACTGGTCACCAGTACAGGAATGGGTTTTCCCTTTTCATTAAGCAATTTAGCTTCTTCATCAGGGAAATATATCTGGGCTTTTATTTTGGTCAGTAAATAATGGGCATTTGGGAATTACCAGGAATAAGTGGGTTACTCGGCCCATTCCCAAGTCCACAGTTCTTTGGGTAGTCCATGAATAAGGTTTGACTCTGGTGGCACCCTGCAGCCAAGTCTCTTTTTCTGTCATGAGTGCATCAGCCCTCAGTAGCACTGAGTCCTGAGCTTCCATGTCCACCATGAAGTCAACTGGTCTCCCCTCCACTCTTAGGGTTACCCTGGGCTCGGGGAGGGGGCCAAACTCCATCTCCCCTAATCACTGTCCATATCCCACTGGCTAAGGACTTTAGTATTGCTTTTAGCTGCCTTTGGGGGGCATTCTTTGGCCCAGTGCCCTTCCTCTTTACAGTATACACATTGATTCTTTTCCAGCCGAGGCCTTTCTTTGTTACCTCTCGGTTTTTTATCCTCCTTCCCAGCTGACTGCCGCTGCAGTCGGCTTTGACACTCTTCCAGTTCTGCAGTAGCAGCCAGCAGCACAGCAGCAAGATACCGATTCTTGCATCGCTTCCTTTTGATTTCCTTTTTCTCCTCACTATCCTTTCCATTATACACTTTCTCAGTCACCTCTACTAAATCCCTAATGCTTTTTTCTGAGGCGTTCCAGCCTCTGGAGCTGACTGGTTAATGAAAGCCAGGATCATTGCAGTGGCATTTTCCTGGGATTCAGGATCATAAGGCATATACCTTCTGAAGGCCTCCTGGAGGTACTCCAGGAATGTTGCTGGGCTTTTGTCTGCTCCCTGGTCTAACATCTAGACTGTTGGAATTCCAGCCACTCCTCCAGCTATGTGACCACACATGTGCAGTTCAGTAGCCAAGCAAGGGGTCTTATGTCCTGCATAATCCATGCGCTGCGTGATCATGTAATTTGTGTGCAGTGTGATTATGCAATCTGCACATGCATGGCGTAGCTCCATAAGCCCATATGCGCATATGCAGGGGAATCCATAAGAAGCGGATCACAGACCCCTCCCCCCTTTTCTTCTCCTCCTTCTCCCCACTCTCCCTCCTCCTCACATGTCTTTCCAACAGGCTTGGCCACACTCTCTTCTGTCCCCACTCCTCCTAATAAAGCTCTGATACTGGGTTTTATCGTGCCTCATGACTTACTTGCATGGTAACAGTGCTGCTTATTAAAACCAATACCAGTACTGTGATGAAGCAGGCTCTCCCAGAACTCTGCATTTGGGACCCTGTACTGAGGTTTCTTTGATCTACATCTGACTGCCCACTTTTTTCATTTGCCCAGCTACTGAACTGCTACGAAAAACACACCAGCTGCCCAGATTGGTGAATTTTTCCTTTCCAGTCCCTCGCCATTTCCTACAACTGTAGCCTGAAATATATTTCTCACATCAGATCCCCAGGGGGTCTTTGGGCTGCATACCATGACTCATTCTCTTTTGATGAAGCATTGAATGCTGTTGGACCCCCAGGGAGGTCCTCCGGGTAAGTATGCCCCCCAGCATGGGGCTTTTATCATAGTAGAGGTTGGGGTAAGGAGATTTCTAGGGTTTGGGACCCTGATTGGCTGACATTTGTCTAGGGGTATAGGGAATGTTTAGAATGTCAGGTATTTCCCCTTAGATGTAGGCCCTCCCTGAGTGTGGTCAACTCATGGCTTCTCTTGGATCCAGGTGTTGCCTGCCAGTAAGCCTGTCACAGAAGCTGTGTCTGGGCCTCTAAGCCTGTCATGGCAGTTGTGTGGTCAAGCTGTTTTGGTCCCCTACCACAGCTAGGACATGGGTTTAAACCAATAGAAAGTCTTTATTATCCACCTGAAACTACAGTGACTGTTCTGGATCTGAGTGTATTCCCGAAGTTTTTTCAGGATGAGCTTTTAAGCACAGAAGCCATGTTCTGGGTTGACATAATTCAGTTAACAAGAACAGTTATCCAGAAGCAGAACAACAGAATAAAAAACAAGATTAGTTTCTATATACAAATGATAAATGGACTGAGACAGAAATCAGAGAAGCATCACTGTTAGTTATTTTCGCTGTTACCCTCGCAAGGAAATGTCACGAAACACGACAGAATCCGCTGATAGAGTTTATTGGGAGAACAGAAAGAAGTGAGTGCCCGCGCGGGAGAAAGCACGTGTGAGGAAGGAAGTTAGGCCAGTCATGGCGGCTCTTTATAAGGCGGGGCGTGCCCAGGTAGGCGTAATGACGTAGCCATGCTGCGCGCCTGCGTGGCTACGTGACATCACGGATCCCGGTCACGCGAGACGCCTTGACCCGGAAATGGCTGTTAACCTGGAGTTCGCCAGGCGGATGTGTCCAGGCGGTCGGCTTGGTTACCAGACGCCTTGAGCCGGAAATGCCTATCCTGGGGCTAACTGGGCGGGTGTGTCCGCCAGGCATGCACAAACATGTCTGACCTTGGGGCGTATTGTGAACATTTCAATCACCCTTTACAATAGCCACAAATAATATAAAATACCTTGGTGTAACTCTAAATAAGCAAGTGAAAGGCCTGTATGATAAGAACTTTAAGTCTCTGAAGAAAGAAACTGAAGAAGATATCAGAAAATGGAAAGATCTCCCATGCTCATGGATAGGTAGAATTAACATAGTAAAAATGGCAATCTTACCAAAAGCAATCTACAGATTCAATGCAATCCCTATCAAAATCCCAACATAATTCTTCGCAGACCTGGAAAGAACAATACTGAACTTCATATGGAAAAAACAAAAATCCCATGATAGGTAAAAAATCCTGTACAATAAAGGTACTTCCAGAGACATCACCATCCCTGACTTCAAGCTCTACTATAGAGCTGCAGTAATAAAAAACAGCTTGGTACTGGCATAAAAACCAACATGTGGAGCAATGGAATCAAATTGAAGACCCTGACATTAATCCACACACCTATGAACATATGATTTTTGACAAAAAAGCCAAAACTGTACAATGGAAAAAAGAAAGCATCTTCAACACATGGTGCTGGTATAACTGGATGTCAACATGCAGAAGATTGCAAATAGATCCATATCTGTTGCCATGCACAAAACTCAAGTCCAAGTGGATCAAAGATCTCAACATAAATCCAGTTACACTGAACTTAATAGAAGAGAAAGTAAGAAGTAGTCTGGAACACATTGGCACAGAAGACCACTTCCTAAATATAACACTAGTATCACAGACACTGAGAGCAACAATTAATAAATGGGACCTCCTAAAAATGAGAAGCTTTTGTGGAGCAAAGGACATGGTCAATAAGACAAAAATGACAGCCTACAGAATGGGAAAAAATCTTCACCAACCCCACATATGACAGAGGGCTGAGCTCCAAAATATATAAAGAACTCAAAAAGCTAGACTTCAAAATATTGAGCAATCCAATAAAAAAAATGGGCTATAGAGCTTAACAGAGAACTCTCAACAGAAGAATCTCAAATGGCTGAAAGACATTTAAGGAATTGCTCAACATCTTTAGTCATCAGGGAAATGCAAATCAAAATGACTCTGAGATACCATCTTACACCTGTCACAATGGCTAAGATCAAAAACACTGATGACAGCTTATGTTGGAGAGGATGTAGAGCAAGGAGAACACTCCTCCACTGTTGGTGGGAATGCAAACTTATATAGCCACTCTGGAAATCAGTATGGCGATTTCTCAGAAAATTGGGAATCAATCTTCCTCAAGACCCAGCTATACCACTTTTGGGCATATACCCAAGGAATGCTCAATCATACCACAAGGACACATGCTCAACTATGTTCATATCAGCATTATTCATAATAGCCAGAACCTGGAAACAACCTAGATGTCCTTCAACTGAAGAATGGATAAAGAAAATGTGGCACATATACACAATGGAGTACTACTCAGCAGTAAAAAACAATGATGTCATGAAATTTGCAGGCAAATAGATGGAACTAGAAAATATCATCCTGAGTGAGGTAACCCAGACTCAGAAGGACAAACAGTATGTACTCACTCATAAGTGGATACTAGATAGATGTAGGACAAGGGATGGCCAAGCTGTAGCCCACAGCTCTGGAGAGGCTAGCTGACAGGGAGGGACCCTGGGAGGGACACAGGATCTGCATGAACGGGTTGGGGTTTGGGGTGTGGTGGAGGGCAAGGACTGGGGGGTGAGAACATAGGGAAATGGGAGGGTTGAGCTGGAGCAGGGATGGAGTGGGAGAGTAGGAAAGGAGATACTGTGATAGATGAAGAAATCATGGGAGTGGGAAGAGGCAGGGTGCTGGAGAAGCTCTCAGGAATCCACAGGGATGACCCTACCTTGGACTGCTGGCAGTGATCAAGGGGGTGCCTGGACTGGTCTACTCTGGTGACCTGTCTAGTGAATACCCTAACTGTCATCATAGAGCCTTTATCCAGTGACTGATGGAGGCAGATGCAGGGATCTGCAGCCAGGCACCAGGCTAAGCTCCAGGATGGGAGCTCCATCTCCAGTCGATAGGAGAGAGGAGGGATTCTGCGGGAGGGAGATGTTGAGATCATGATGGGAAGACATGCAGAAATGACTGGCTATACTGGTAGAGACCCATGAACTGTGGACTAATGGCTGTGGAGCCCCATGGGACTGGACTAGGCCCTCTGGGTACGGGAGACAGTTGTTTAGCCCGAACTGTTTGAGGGACACCCAGGCGAGGGGATTGGGATCTATCCCTGGTGCATGGGTAGGCTTTTGGGAGCCTGGTGCTTGTTGTGTGACACCTTGCACAGCCTTGGTACAGTGGGGAGGGGCTTGGAGCTGCCTAGGCTCAGTGTGCCAGGCTCTGCTGACTCCCCATGGGAGACCTTGATTTGGAGGATGTGGGGATAGGGGGTGGCTTGGGAGGGAGGGCTGGGCTGTGGGAGGAGGGAGAAGGTGGTATCTGTGGGTGATATGTGGGGTGAGTAGAAAATTTCTTAATAAAAAAATGAAAAAAATAAAATAAAAAGGAAAAAAGCAAGGTTAGTACATTTTGAAACTTCCTATAAATATGAACATTGATGGATTAGGCCTTTGTTTTCTTTTGGCAGAGGATGTTGTTTACCTGCTGAGTTTTACAGTGTGAATGGTACTTCCATCATTGAGTCAGTTGTGCTAAAATTGACCACCTACTGAGGTATGGCCCCTGTTACATTCCCCACTGCACATAGTGAGTGAGGCAAATCATGGACTCATGCTGTTTTAGTTAAGATATATGGCCCCACCATTAATCCAATCAGAATGAGAATTAAAGGCTCAGTCTGTGCTGATAGTGAAGTCGTTAGCCAGTGGGATGAAGAAAACAGATACTGGTATCAATTATTTACCCAACCATGGCAATATTATTTTAAGTTACTTCTGATCAATCAGCATAGGATCAACAGGTTTTCTTCAAAGCCATACATAGTTTCTTTTATCTCATGAGAAGAAAGTCTAAGCCTTTTCAGTTTTGTAGGATCATTTCTATAAGGAAATTTGTTGTTTTAATCATAATTGGAAACTTTTAATACCATCAGGTGTAGGTAGAAGTTTCTCCGTCCCACCCAGCCCACTACTCCCACAGCCACTTATAAATAGTCACTCAGAAGCTTATATTAATTGTAAACTGTATGGCAGCTAGCTCTTATAACTTAACTTAACCAATTTCTATTAATGTACATTGCCATGTGGCCATGGCCTTACCAGTCTGCTGGCATCTTGTTGCTCTTTTAGCAGCATGCCGGCATCTCCTATGATTCTAGCCTTCTCATTTTCAGTTCAAATGTACCACCTAGCCCTATCCTGCCCTGCCATAGGCCAATGCAGCTTTATCAACCAATCAGAGCAACATACATTCACAGCATACAGAAAGACATCCCACAGTACATCTCACAGATTTCTTACAAAGACTGGAGTACATATAGTGACTTGAGAAATTAATGATTAGACTGTTCTGTCAACTCTTGGTCTCTGAGTCTGGGAAGCAGTGGGGGACGCTTTTCAAATATAATCTCACAGGGGGGTAAATTCCTCCTTATATCGCCTGCTCCTGGCAGAAGGGAAGCAAAAAAAAAAAAAAAAAAAAAGGAGGCCTATCACCTATCCATTCTTGGGTTAACTCTAATGAGAGTTGGTTAACATATGTATATCTTATTTATTCTTTTTACTTGGCTAGAGTGCTGAGGTCTGTATTCACAGTGAAGTTTTCAATCTATGTGTAAAACTTTAGCTATTAATTGAGAGATTTTGGCTATGAAAACCAGACTATTGTTGGACCCCATTGCTAGTGGAACCCAAATCAAAGGACCAGTTCCTGGAGAAGTTTTTTTAAGCTACCATTTGAGTTATTTTAATCCTGGGGAGGGACAAACAGTTTTACCAATCAGGAAGGGACATCTATAAACCCAGCAAGTACTTTAATCCTCCCCAGGCAGGTTAGATCTTGGTGAAGTCAATTTTCCCAGAGTTCTTGGGGGATTCTCTCTCTGTCATGTAGACACTTTCCTTGGTTAAGTATGGTGATATTTTCTTTTGTACCAAAATGTTATTTGTATGTTAATAAATAAAGTTGCCTGGGGGTCAGAGCTATTAGCAAGCCATAGGAAAGCAGGGCAGTGGTGGTGTATGCTTATGATCATAGCACTTGGTAGACAGAGCTAGGTAAGTCTCTGTGTGTTCAGGGATACAGCCAGCATTGGATACACATGCCTTTAATCTCAATACCAACCATAGAACACCTGGAGGTCTATACAGACAGGCCGTGATGAGGCAGTCCTGTGGTTGGGTTTACAACCAATGAGAAGGCAGAACAGAGACTATATAAAGACTTTAACACAGGAAGTACTGGCTCCTTCGGAGAGGTAGGACCACTGCAGGAGGAAGGGTAAGGTTTTAGCTCTTAGCTTTGACCTCTTGGCTTTCTTCTTTGCATTAGTTCTGTGTTTCTTATTTATAAGACAGTTGGTTACATCTACAGTTAAGGGCTCTCTCTGTTTTGGATTTACTTGAGCACAAGCCTCTCATTGGGCTGAGACATCCTAGGCTGTCCAGTCTAGGTATAATATACCTTAATCTGAGCAAGTCAGAACGTTTTGTGAACCCCTGATGAGTAGCCTGGTGAAGATTAGTTACCAACATTCCAGTCAGTTGATTTTGGGAGAATGATCCTTCCCTCTGGTGTCCTCTATCATCCTATAGTTTTGAACTATTTTTTCCCATGGAGTCTCAGGCAGTAAAGGGGTCATAATATGTCATCAGAATATCAATTGGCTCCCGTGGTTTTAGGCAGGACATCAAGGAGTTTGGTGGGCAGCCAAGTCAGCAATTAGTAGGGGAAGCCAGATAGCTTCTAGTCTGGCCAAGATTTTTTTTAAATGTCCTTTTTCCCTGTGGTGAGAGGCCTTCTTCCTCTGTAGATCATACTGTGCACATACCTGACAGTATAATCATAGGGAATATCTGTATATGGTGGAAGACTTCCATTTCCCCACCTGAAACCCCATGTAAGATTGGTAAGTTCTCTTCTCTGAGCTGAGGTACCTGGTGTGCATCCTAATTTTTTTCAGTTAATGGAACCATTACAGCTCCCATGTACCTGGTTTCATCTTTCATCTCTTGACAGTCATGGATGATCACCTGTGTCATCATGTAAGAGGGTAGCTGAATTCATCGCAGTTAGTTTCTCAAATTTGACTCCTGCTGGTTTGGAGACTATTTTTTTTGCAGCGGTGATGCATGCCTTTAATCCCAGCACTTGTGAGGCAGAGGCAGGAGAATCTCTTTGTGTTTGAGGCTAGCTTGGTCTACAGAGCAAGTTCCAGAACACCCAGGGCTGCACAATGAGACCCTTTCTGAAATAAATACATTGTATACATGTATGAAATTCATGTATAAATAAATGAGGAAATCTGTCCCTCAGTTATCTCAGACTTAGACATAAAATGTGGCAATCATGCATGCTCATGTGCTGTTTCTCATGGAGCTGCAGAAGCAGAAGCAGTTCAGTGAAGTTCTTGGAGGGTCACCAATGACTCATAGACCTTGATAGGGAGGAAGTTTGCTCAGGCTGGTTGACCAGCCTGCAGCCATGTGAACAGTAGAAACCTGTGATGTTCACAGTAAGTTAAAACCCACCAACAAACTTAGGCAGAAATACCTGCTCCTACTAGCTACTGTTTATTATAGCAATGCCTCTATCTAAAATATGCTCTCTCAAGTACCTTCACCAAGGTGAAGGAATCCCATGGTAATCATCTCGAGGGCAATGGCCCCAAGAGGGAGGTGGGCTGTGATTCCAACTTACTATTTCACCATTCAATAGCTGCACTCTTTTTTTTCATTTAAAATTTTTTTTTCATTTTTACATACCAATCACAGATCCCCCTCTCATCCCTATTCTCACCCCTCACCTTCCCCCTGAACCACCCCCTCATCCCCTCCAACAAAAGGGTAAGTCTTCCTATGGGGCACAGCAAAGCCTGGTACATTAACTTGAGGCAGGACCAAGCCTCTCCCTGCTGCATCAAGGGCAAGCAAGGTGTCTGACCACAGGTAATGGGATTCAGAAAGCCAGCTCATGCACCAGGGATAGGTCCTGATCACACTGCCAGGAGCCGCTCAAACAAACCCATCTACACAACTGTCTCCCATATGCAGAGGGTCTTGTCTGGTCCCATGCAAGTTCCCCAGCTGTCTGTCTAAAGTTTGTGAGTTGCTATGAGCTTGGTTCAGTTGTCTCTGTAGATTTCCCCATCATGATCTTGACCCTCCTTGTTCATATAATCCCTAGTCCCCTCTTCAGCTGGGCTTCTGGAGCTTGGCCTGATGCTTGGTTGTGGATCTCTGCATCTGCTTCCATCAGTTAATGGATGAAGGCTCTATGATGACAGTTAGGGTATTCACCAATCTGATTACCAGGACAGGCCAGTTCAGGCACCCTCTCCACTACTGCTTGTAGTCTAATCTGGGGTTGTCCTTGTGGATTCCTGGGAATTTCCCTAGCACCAGATTTCTCCTTACCCCATAATGTCTCCCTCTATCAAGATATCTCTTTCATTGCTCTCCCACTCTGTCCCTCCCCCAACTTGACCGTCCCATTCCCTCATGTTGTCATCCCCCACCTCTTCTCCTCTATTGCCCCCTTCATCCCAGTTTACTCATGGAGATCTCCTGTTTCCCCTTCCCAAGGTGATCCATGCATCCCTCTTAGGGTCCTCCTTGTTTCCTAGCTTCTCTGGAGCTGTGGGTTGTAGTCTGGTTATCTTTTGCCATATATCTAGTATTCATTTATGAGTAAGTACATACCATGTTTGTCTTTCTGAGTTTGGGTTACCTCACCCAGGATGATATTTTTTAGTTCCATCCATTTGCCTGCAAATTTCATGATGTCAGTGTACCACATTTTCTTTATCAATTCTTTGGTTGAGGGGCATCTAGGTTGTTTCCAGGTTCTGGAATAATGCTGCTTTGAAAATAGCTGAGCAAGTGTCCTTGTAGTATGATTAAGCATCCCTTGGGTATATGTCCAAGAGTGGTATCCTTGGGTCTTGAAGGAGATCGATTCCCAATTTTCTGAGAAGTTGCCATAGTGATTTCCAAAGTGGCTGTATACTTTGCACTCCCACCAACAGTGGAGCAGTATTCTTCTTGCTCCACATCCTCTCCAACATAAGCTGTCATCAGTGTTTTTGATCTTAGCCATTGTGACAGGTGTAAGATGGTATCTCAGAGTCATTTTGATTTGCATTTCCCTGATGACTAAGGATGCTGAGCAATTCCTTAAATGTCTTTTAGCCATTTGAGGTTCTTCTGTTGAAAATTCTCTGTTTAGATCTGTAGTCCATTTTTAATCGGATCATTTGGTATTTTGATGTCTAGTTTCTTGAGTTCTTTATATATTTTGGAGATTAGCCCTCTTTCAGATGTGGGGGTGGTGAGGATCTTTTCCCATTCTGTAGGCTGCCATTTTGTCTTATTGACCATGTCCTTTGCCTTACAGAAGCTTCTCAGTTTAAGGAGGTGCCATTTCTTATTTGTTGCTCTCAGTTTCTGTGCTACTGTTTTATATTTAGGAAGTGGTCTTTTGTGCCAGTGCTTTCAAGGCTACTTCCCACTTTCTCTTCTATCAGGTTCAGTGTAGCTGGGTTTATTTTGAGGTCTTTGATCCACTTGGATTTGAGTTTTGTGCATGGTGATAGATATGGATCTATTTGCAATCTTCCACATGTTGACATGCCAGGACCATTTGTTGAATATGCTTTTTTTCCATTGTATAGTTTTGGCTTCTTTGTCAAAAATCTGGTGTTCATAGGTGTGTGGATTAATTCAGGATCTTCAGTTTGATTCCACTGGTCCACATGTTGGTTTTTATACTAATACCAAGCTGTTTTTATTACTGTAGCTCTATAGTAGAGCTTGAAGTCAGGGATGGTGATGCTTCTGGAAGTACCTTTATTGTACAGGATTGTTTACCTATCCTGGGTTTTTTGTTTTTTTCCATGTGAAGTTGAGTATTGTTCTTTCCAGGTCTGTGAAGAATTGTGTTGGGATTTTGATGGGGATTGCATTGAATCTGTAGATTGCTTTTGGTAAGATTGCCATTTTTACTATTTTTATCCTACCTATCCAAGATCATGGGAGATCTTTCCATTTTCTGATATCTTCTTCAGTTTCTTTCTTCAAAGACTTAAAGTTCTTGTCATACAGGTCTTTCACTCATCTGGTTAGAGTTACCCCCAAGATATTTTATATTATTTGTGGCTATTATAAAGGGTGATGTTTCTCTGATTTCTTTCTCAGTCCATTTATCATTTGTATATAGGAGGGCTAATGATTTTTTGAGTTAATATTGTATCCTGTCACATTACTGAAGGTGTTTAACAGCTATAGGAGTTCGCTGGTAGAATTTTTGGGTTCATTTATGTATACTATGATAACATCTGCAAATAGCTAAAGTTTGTCTTCTTCCCTTTTAATTTGTCCATCATACCCAAACTTATGGGACACTATGAAAGCAGTACTAAGAGAAAAGTTCAGAGTTCTAAATGCCTACATAAAGAAGTTGGAGATGCCGGGTGGTGGTGGCGCATGCCTTTAATCCCAGCACTCGGGAGGCAGAGGCAGGCGGATCTCTGTGAGTTTGAGACCAGCCTGGTCTCTCAAGCGAGTTCCAGGAAAGGCGCAAAGCTACACAGAGAAACCCTGTCTCGAAAAACCAAAAAAAAAAAAAAAAAAAAAGAAGTTGGAGAAATCTCACACTAGCAACTTAACAGCACACCTGAAAGCTCTAGAATAAAAAGAAGCAAACTCACCTAGGAGCAGTAGATGCCAGGAAATAATCCAACTGAGGGCTGAAATCAACAAAATAGAAACAAAGAGAACAGTACAAAGAATCAATGAAACAAAGAGTTGGTTCTTTGAGAAAACCAACAAGATAGATAAACCCTTATCCAAACTAACCAAAAGGTTGATAGAAAATATCCACATTAACAAAATCAGAAATGAAATGGGAGATATAGCAACAGACAATGAGGAAATCCAGAGAATCATCAGGTCATACTTTAAAAACTTATACTCCACAAAATTAGAAAATCTAAAAGAAATGGACAATTTTCTGGATAGGTACCACACACCAAAATTAAATCAAGACCAGATAAACAATTTAAATAGACCTAGAACCCCTATGGAAGTAGAAGTACTCATTAAAAGTCTTCCCCCTCCAAAAAAGCCCAGGGCCAGATGGTTTCAAACAAATTCTACCAGAATTTCAAACAAGAGCTAATACCAATACTCCTTAAATTGTTCCACACAATAGAAACAGAAGGAACATTGCCAAACTCTTTCCTTGAGGCTACAGTTACTCTGATACCCAACCACACAAAGATGCAACAAAGAAAGGGAATTACAGACCAATCACCCTCATGAACATTGATGCAAAAATACTCAATAAAATACTGGTAAACTGAATCCAAGAACACATCAAAAAATCATCCGCCATGATCAAGTAGGCTTCATTCCAGAGATGCAGGGATGGTTCAACATACAAAAATCTGTCAATGTTATCTACCATATAAACAAATTGAAAGGAAAAAAACCACACATGACCATCTCATTAGATGCTGAAAAGCCTTTGACAAAATCGGACAATTCCGCTCTTACATGGCAACCACATAGTGTTTTGTTTGTTTGTTTGTTTTGTTTTGTTTTGAGACAGGGTTTCTCTGTGTAGCTTTGTGCCTTTCCTGGAACTCACTCTCTGTAGCCCAGGCCTTGGTCATAATGCTTCTTCACAGCAAGAGAACAGACAGTAAGACAGGTTGTATAATATTTTGTTATATTATCTCTCTGTATTCTGTGCATGTCCTGGGAAATCAAATAAAGCTAAATGGAAGAGAAATGGATGGTTCTTATTTTTGAGGCTTCTTGGTTTCTAGAAACAGTTTTTTTAATGATTAGTTATTTATTTTATGTATATGAGTGCTCTGTCTGCATGGATGCCACCATGGTGTTGCTGGGAATGGAACTTGGGAGTCTGGAAGGGCTGCCAGTACTCTTAACTACTGAGCCATCACTCCATTCCCATGGACTGATTCCTTGAGAAACCATTCAATCTATGGCTTGGTTAGCTCTAGAAAGTCTTTCCTTTATTTCTTTATTTCTATCCTGATCCATTTTACATCATTAGACAGGTGTTAGATTCCATGAGTTTGCCAGCTTTCTGATGCTTCTGTTCTTGTTGATGTCCTGCATTAATCTGTGGTGGTCTGATAGGATGCAGAGAGTTATTTCAATTTCTTTTTTTATCTCTTGAGATGTACTTTGTGTCTGAGTGTGTGGTCAGTTTTGGAAAAAGTTCTGTGAGGTGCCTCTTGTGGGTTATTCACCAAAGAAGACTGCTTGGACATGGGTTTAAGCCACTTGAAAGTCTTTATTATATGCCTGAAACTACACTGTATGTTCTGGATCCCGGTATAGCCCTGAGCCTTTTTCAGAATGAGTTTTAAAGTACAAAAACCATGTTTTATGTTCACATACTTCAGTTAACAAGAACAGTTAAACTGAAGCAGTACTGCAATATAAAAAGCAAGGTTGGTACATTTAGAGACTTCCTATAAATATGCAGTTTGATAGATTAGACCTTGTTTTTCTTTTGGCTGGTGGTACTTTCTATATCATGAGTTTTACAGCCTGAATGGCACTTCCATCTTGGAGTCAGTTGTGTTCAGGTCTTGGGTCCTACTAAGGACTCGGGCCTGTTACATTCCCCCTGGACTTAGTGAATGAGTCACATCATGGACTCATGCTGTTTTAGTTAAGATGCAGGGCCCCACCATTAATCTAATAGAATGAGAGTTAAAGGCCCAGTCAGTGCTGATAGCAGAGTAGTTAACCAATGGGACTAGGAGAACAGAGACTGGTATCAGTTATTTCCCCAACCATGTCAATAAATTTTTAAAAATACTTACTCCTGATCAGTTAGCATAAGAACAACATTTTTTTTCCTCAAAGACATACATAGTTTCCTTTATTGCATGAGAAGCAAGTGTAAGTCTTTTCAGTTTTGTAGGATCATTTTTGTAAGGAAATCTAACTGTTGTTTTAATTCAGAAGTGGAAACTTTTATTACCATCAGGTCATGATCAACCTGTCTACTTAGTATAAAAAGCATCAGAAGAGGCACATTTGTCTAACTATTGGTTGTGCCCACCAAGCAGCCTCAGGGGCTTGGTGATATTGTTTTTTTTTTTAAAGATTTATTTATTTATTAATGTATACAGTGTTCTGTCTGCCTGTATGTCTGCAGGCCAGAAGAGGGTACCAGATCTCGTTACAGATGGTTGTGAGCCACCATGTGGTTGCTGGGAATTGAACTCAGGACCTCTGAATGAACAGTCAGTGCTCTTAACCTCTGAGCCATCTCTCCAGCCCCTGGTGATATTGTTATCCAGATGAATTAACCCATAAAGTAGAATATTAATTTGAGTTGCCCCAAGTCACAGCAAGTTCTGTCAGTCAATGGGCTGACAGTCTGGTTAATTCCTATCTCTATGTAATATGACAGGGGCTAGGTGTCTAAACATAACCAGAAATCCTGGCGTACTTCTGGCTGGGAATGATTAAGTCCATCCTCAGGGTCCCTGTCTGTGGCAAAGGGTCTGATTCTGGAAGTTTTTCTTGTTTCCCATAGGCCAGAATCTTTTTAATGATGTTTTCTAAGAAGCCTCAGTTTCACAAACCCAGTTTTCGCAATTCAAACTCTGTGTCTGGCAAAAAGGGGGCCCAGCCACAGGGCATGCGCAGAATTGTAAACTCTATATTTCTATCTCAAAAGCTAGCCCCCCCATATCTTTTGTTTCTCTAAAACAACTAGATATTTAAAGTGGGCAGAGGCCAAAATGAATATGGGTTGCTGCTCTGTACTTACATTAGGTAATACCTTCCCTGTATCTGCCCTCCTTAGTTCCCAGGTCCAGGCCAAAGGGCAGTGGGGGTTGCAGCATGACCCTGTATTCATACCAAATGTACAGCTCAGGAGGAAGTAGAGAGAGAGGGAGTGGAAGGGCTTGGGGATCAATGAAACCTAATTTTAATGGGTCCATAGTCCAGAGACAGTCCACATGGCAGCATCTACAGCTTTTGCTTTCTTAACCTGGGTGTGGTGGATCCATAGTGTAATGGCAGCTTTCTTCACTGCTGTATTAATGGAGAGAATCACCTTTTAGTGTCTTTTCCAGGTCAGTTCCAGTGCTACTTTGGCTACTTGCTTGACGAGGACAGTATCATTGGACTGGAACATGGGGAAGCTGTTGGTGGACTCAGAGGTCACCTGGGTCTCTAGGATAGTCCATTGAATAGCCTTTGTGGAGGACTTGGGTGTTGGTAGTGACTTGAGAAATTAATGATTAGACTGTTCTCTGAACTGTTGGTTTCTGAACCTGGGAAGCATTGGGGGAGGTTTTTCAAACATACTCTCAATAGGGCGTGAATCCTTCCTTATGTGGGGTGTAGTTGTCAGAAGCAAAACAAATGAAGGAGGGCTATTTATTCTTTGGTAAACTGTAAGGAAAGTTTAGTTAAACTTTTTTTTTAAATGTCCTGTTCATTCTTTTTACCTGGTAGAACTCTCAGGTCTATATGGACAATGGAGTTTTCAATCTATGTATAAACTTAAACATATTAATAAATGTAATATAACAAGAGGTAAGCTCAGGGCAAGATCAGACCAAACTACACTTCTAATTTGTGAAAAAGAATTAAAGAACAGATTCAGTCCAGGCATGGTGGTGCATGCCTTTAATTTCAGTATTTCAGAAGGCAGAGGTTGATTGATCAAGGCCAGCCTGGTCTACATCATGAGCTTCAGGACAGTCAAGTTTCAACAGTGTAGGAAACATGGAAAATGGAAAGCTGGTGAAGATGGAATTGAATGAGGGGTCCATGTTCCAGTGCCAGCAAGCAGCAGAACTGGCAGCTTCAGCCACATGGTTCTGGCTTTAGGGTCAAGGTTGGAAGGAAGGGTTTACGGAATCTTCCCTCATTTCTCAGAAAAGCTGCTGAGGCCAGGCATGCGTCAGGGGTGCTTTGGTCCACTGTTTCCTTACTATGCCTTTCCCCGCCATTTTGGAATGGTAGCATCTATGCTGTGCCATTGTATGTTGGAACTATGTGATCTGCTTTTTGATTTTCATTTTGCAGGGGATTACAGTTAAGAGAATACATGAATCTCAGAAGAGACTTTGAACTTTGGACTTTTAAACAAGTTTGAGACTGTTATAGACTTTAGGGACTTTTGAAATTGGACTGAAGGAATTTCTACATTACAGTATAGCCACAAGCCTATGGGGCCCAAGGGGTAGAATGTGGTGGTTTGAATTGGAATGGCCCTTATAGACTAATGTGTTTGAATGCTTGGCCCATAAGAACTGGCATTATGAAGTTTGGGCATGAAGGAAACGATGGAGAACAGAAAACTGGTGAATAAGGGGCTGTGCTCCAGTCCCAGCAAGCAGCAGAACTTGGCAGCTTCAGCCATGTGGTTCTGACTTTAGAGTCAAGGATAAAAGAAAAGTGTTATAGAACCTTCCTCCATGACTAAGGAAAGCTGCTGAGGCAAGGCATTGGTCAGGGGTGTCCCTGAATGGAGGCTCAGAGAAGTCATTGTGTGAAGCTGTGAAGGAGAAGCCTGGATTGCCTTGGAGAACCCATGATGATGGAGATGCCAGAGTCATGGGATACCTGCTAAGGAGAGCTGCTAACAGGGAGTAGAACCAGCCCAAGAGAAAGAAGTGTGTAGTGTGTTGCAGTCAACAAATCTGAAAGGAGTTGGAGATCTGAAGATTATTTTGACATCAGACATGGAGATGCAGAGTTTGGAATTTGCCAAGCTGATTTTTGGTCTTGCTTTGATCCAATATTTCCTAACTATGCTCCCTTTTCTACATTTTGGATTGATAACCTATATTCTATGCCATTAAATGTTAGAAGTATGTGATTTGCTTTTTGGTTTTGATTTTACAGGAGATTACAGCTAAGAGATTGCATGAATCTCAGAAGAGGCATTGAACTTTAGATTTTTAAATAAGCTTGAGACATTTATAAACTATGGGGACTTTTGAAGTTGAACTGAATTCATTTTTGCATTATGATATAGGTACAAGGTTTTGGGGGTCCAGGGAGTAGAATGTGGTGGTTTGAAAGAAAATGTCCCCCAAAGGGAGTGGCACTATTAGGAGGTGTGACCTTGTCGAAGGAAGTGTGTCACTGTGGAGACAGGCTTTGTGGTCTCATATATGCTCAAGCCTCACCCAGTAAGACAGTTAACTTCCTGTTGGCTTTGGATCAATGTTGGAATTCCTGGCCACTCCCCTAGCTACATGACTGCACATGCACAGTTCAGTAGCCAAGTAAGGGGCCTTATGTTCTACGTAATCCATGCACTGCATGATTGTGAAATTTGCACGCAGCATGATCACGCAATCTATGCGCATGTGTGGCGAAGCTCTGTAAGCCCATGTGCGCATGTGCAGGGAGATCCATAAGAAGCAGGATACAGACTCCTTCCCCTTCTTCTTCTTCTCCTCCCTGCCTTCTCTCTCTCTCATGTGTCTTCCACAGGCCTGGTCATGCTCTCTTCTGTCCCTCTCTTCTCCCAATAAAGCTCTAAGAGTGGGTTTTGTCATGCCTTGTGGCCTTTCTCAAAAGGTAACAGTGCTGCTTAATGAATAACACAGTGCTGCCACACTAAAAACAACAATCAAGATGCAAGGACTCTCAGCTCCTGCTCCATCACCATGTCTGCTTGCATACCACCTTATCACACCATTATGATAATGGACTGAATCTCTGAAAATGTAAGCCACCCCAATTAAATTTTTTTCCTTTATAAGAGTTGCCATGGTCATTGTATCTCTTCACAGCAATAGAAACCCTAACTAAGACAGTATCAAAAGCATATATCACCTGTATGCTGTGGGCCGCAGGAATATATCATAAGAACTCAGCTGGTATGGCAAAGTCACTACCTGGAGGGATCAGGGAACTTCTCCAGAGGAAGCAAATTCCAAGGAGCTTTTGGTGTTATTTGGCTTGTTATATATCAGCTGTATTCTGTTATGAAAATCATGTGTGCCTTCATAATTTTCCCAATTGACTTTTCCCTAAGAAGTGCTAACAGTGTGGACTGATCACTCTCTGGACATACACATTCCAGGTATTTGGAGAACAGCCTCAGGAAAGGCTTTCTCTGGAATCAGATATCTCCCTTAGCCACTTTCAAGGACTAGCAGTAATAACAGCCCACATGCAAGTCTCCTGACTTAAGGTAAACTCCACAAGGAGACACTGCCTAGGTCAGGTGGACCTTAAGTAATAGCTTTACACAATTTAGCTCAGACCCTTCCTTCTTATCCCGGGACTTCCAGGGCATGGGATGGAGAAGAGAAAAGTGAATGGAAGAACTAGATGGGTAAGAACTTGAGAGGAACAAACTGAGATGGGGAAGAACTAGATTGGAGGGCTAGAAGAGAGTACTAGAGGAATGAGATGGAAGATGAGGAGAGCCAGATGGGGAAGAACAAGATGAGGAAGAACAGATGAGAGAGAAGGAGATGGGAGAGGAGCTGATATGGGAAAGAACTAGATGGATGAGAACCTAGAAGGGGCAGAACTAGATGAAAAAATTAAGATAGAACCTAGAGGGGACAGCAGATAAATGTAAAGAGAAATTGGGCAAGAAAGATGCTAAAAATGAAAGCAGAGTATAAGCTTGTAGAGAAAGAACTAACAGAATAATAAAGTATATGGACTAAGGAATTTCGTGTACATAGATTCATTTCTTTTCTTCAAAGATTAATTATCAGCTGGTTGTAGATTCTTCCTGGACCCTGGGAGGGGACTATCGAGGGGCTGGACGCCCATAGTCCCTGATAACTGTACACAAAATAAAGAATTATATTAAAAAAAAGAACTAGCATTTTTAGGAGGTGTGGCCCTTGTTCCAGTAGATGTGGCCTTGGTAGAGGAGGTGAGTCACTGTGGAGGCGGGCTTTGAGATCTGTGTGTCTCAGTGTCCTGCTGCTTCTTGCAGATCAAGATGTAGAAATCTCTGCTCCTTCTCCAGTACCCTCTCTGCCTGTATATCAGCATGCTTCTTGCTATGATGATAATGGACTAAACCTGTAAACTGTAAGGAAGTCCTGTTGGGCCCCATAAGACCTGGGCATGCCCAGTGTAACTTCCCGAGCCTAGCGAGTTTGGCGACCTGTCCTGGGAGGTCTGCCACTATAGCAAAAAGTGGGTGAGGTCTTCTCCACAGATAGCAAAAAGGTCACCAGGTCATTAACAAAATCCACTCTTAGTCTTCTGGATGGAATGCAGTTATTTCATTTGTATCTCCTCCAATGAGCAAACACCCATGTATGATTAACTTCCTGTTTCTGTTAATGCTTCTCTGTGAGTACACAGACCTCTGTACCCCCAACATCCCATACATTCCATAATCAGCATTAGCATGTGACTCCACCTGCTATTTTCCATTTCAGGTAGAAATAAGTAGCCCCAGGGAAATAGATTACTGAGCCAGAAATCATATGGTGAGCCAGACTGAACATTCCAGTCAAGTGTTAATGTGGCTTTAAGGAACCCTCAGTAGAAGACTTGCAGGCAGGACACAGGATAAAATTCCTCCACAGAGCAGTGAAGCACAGCAGTAAAGCAGCTAGACAGGGATTCTTCATACCATTGCCACTGCTGCTGGCTGCTGCTTCAGCACTGTCACAGATTCCAGATAGGGGTGTCAAAAAGTGGACAGTGGACTTGGGGGCAAAGGCCAAGACCCATGTGGACACCAAGAGTAATGGTAAGTAAAAAGCTTACTGTGATCCCATAAGGTTTACTTCTCTAAATCCTGTATTTACACTGATGGGCCTTTTCTACAGAATAACAGTTCAAGAGAGTGCATAATTTTTTAAATTAAACTTTCTTTTTACAAAAGTGAAAATCATAGCACTTTTCCCACAGTTTGCCCGAGGTATTGCTAGCCCAGAAAGTGGCAGGTTTCTTTTGTCCTTTCTCAGTTCATAGCAAAACCTAATTCCCTAGAAAAGAGTCCTACTGAGTGCAGGAACAGTTCAGGGAAGACTTTACAGTCCAGTCCCAAGTTCTGCTGTAATGCCAATTTCTGCAGGTCTGGGGCAGTTCTGTGCCTGGGGTGAAAGCCAGGGCTGCCAATCTTTGGGCTCCCTCACTTCACAGCACTGTCCCTAAGGGAGCTGTTTAGATCACTCAGGCCTCAGTAGCCAGTCAGGACCTCCAGATGGAGTGCCAATCAGAATGGGGTGGGCACTTCCGATCCGCCCTGCTGCATGATCTGTGGCTCAGCGGTTAAGGGCGGGTCTCCTGTTCTGTGTGCTGGGCTGCGACTGGCTGCTGGGAGCCGTGAGAAGAGCGGGTGAACTCGGAATCCGCCATGGTGAGTGAAGGGCCACCGTCCCTCATGGGGAGAAGCCGTGGGAGCCGGAGTGGGGTCCCCTCGGGGATGTGGACAAGGCGTCAGGACGCGGTGTCTGGAGTGATTCCCTTTGGTCCCCTGAGGTCCCTGCAACTTTCCGGCAGAAGCGGGACCTGTGAGTGGTTTAGCGCTGCGGTTTGCGCCTCTCAGAGCATGGGGGCGTGTGAGCCTTTGTGTGGAAATATCCTATGGTGATCATTTTTTCATTTCATTCAGTAAAAACTGTGGCCAGGGAAGGCAGATTTGCTAACTCACAGAGCCCTGGTCACTCTAGTGTCTTCTAGAAGTTCTGCACTTGGCACTGAACATTCAGATGTAGATCCGTCTGCAGTTAATTCTGTGCAGGGCGTAAAGTCTGTGTCATTAACTCATTTGCATGTAGATGCCAGGGTGGTCCATTTGCCTGTGACAGTAAGGGCAGACTTACTAGATTTCTTGGCCTCGTGTCTCATTTGACTCTATATTTATTGTGTTTTTATTTCTAAGTTTGCTCTCATGCTCTGTTGATCTTGATCTCTTTATTCTTTCCCAGACAGAGTTAAGTCTTTTTTTTTTTTTTCTGAGACAGGGTTTCTCTGTGTAGCCCTGGCTGTCCTGGAACTCACTCTGTAGACCAGGCTGGCCTCAAACAACCAAGTGCTTCGTTTAAAGGTGTGTGCCGCCGCCACCACCGCCCAGTTCAGTGCAGTCTTTATTGCAGTTGCATTCAAAGTTTGAAGTCAGATGGTGTCACAGTGTGTACTATTGATTCAGTCGTGTGTTGATCCATTTTTCATTCATGATGACCTTTTCTCATGCAATTTCTGTTGTTGGTAGCATTAATTGTTAGACTTTTTTATTGAACTTTTGCTGTATCTACAGCTCAAATTCTGTGTTGTCACAATATAATATTGATGTAATAGACACTTGTTTGCTTTCTAATCAAGGTTAGTCCAGCTCCCTGCTAAGGAAGCTCATCCTCCATTAGGCACAGTTCCCAGTGGGATCCCCACCTCCCCACAGTTAAATGTGCACTCTTACACCCTTTCCTTTAAAAGACTCTTTGGTTAGGTTTGCATATATATTAGCTGGTTCCTAAAATGATTTTCTTGTGTGTTTCCAAGAACTCGTAACAGTGTACTTATCTAAAATAACTATCAAGCATCTAAGGCCGAATGAAACTACACCTGTCTCCTAGGTCAGGTGGATAGCTTTATTTCTTGTACAATTTAGAATGAGACCCTCCTTTCTTATACAACCTTACTAATAGACCCCTTAACTTCTTACCTAACCACTTCTAGGAATGTAGACTGAGCACATAGATCCCCTTTTTGATATACTAACTGGTCATTAGCACTCAGTTGACCTCCTCTTTTACCACTCCCATTTTGGATTGTAAAAGAAAGTCTGGTGGTCACTGCCTGAGGAAAATTCTTACCTGCCTTTATGACCCCATAGAATTCAAGCCTGGTAACTGCTCAGCCAGAGGATCACTATGGCTTGGGTTTATAACTGAACACCCTAGAGAATGAGGAGGGACGGAGAACTGAGAGGGAGAAAGAGGATTTTGACAAGAGAACTTGAGGACAAGACAGAGAAAAGAGAACAGAAGAACTAGATGGGTAAGAACTGGAGAGGAATGAACTAGATGGGGGAAAAACTAGATTAGAGGACTAGAAGAGAGTACTAGAGGAACGAGATGGAAGATGAGGAAGAGCCAGATGGGGAAGAACAAGATGAGAGAGAAGGAGATGGGAGAGGAGCTGAGATGGGAAGGAACTAGATGGATGAGAACCTAGATGGGGCCGAGCTAAGATGAGAGAATTAAGATGGAACTTAGAGGAGACGGCAGAGAAATCAGGCAAGAAAGGAGCTAGACATGAGAGCAGAATAGAAGCTATGGAGAGAGAACTGACACAGAATAATAAAGTGTGTGGACTAAGGAGTTTTGTGTACATAGATTCATTTCTTATCCTCAAAGATTAATTATCAGCTGGTTGTAGATTCTTCCTGGACCCTGGGAGGGGATTATCGAGGGGCTGGACCCCCATAGTCCCTGATAAGCGGTGGTGGTGTATGCATTTAACCCAGTACTTGGGAAACAGAGGTTGAAAGGGAAAAATCAGTAGCCATCTTGAGAGATGCTTTCCCCTCTCCTCCTCCAAAGGTATTTGCTGACCAGCAGTTTTAGAAGTGACCAAAAATTAAACTTACAAGGCTGGGACAATAAATCTATGTATATTGGACTTGGCAACACTAGGTATGGGGAGTAATGGGCTCAATTGACCAGAAGTTGACCTTAGAGGAGAGTAGGACTGGAACAATAAATCTGAATATATATATATATATATATATATATATATATATATATA